>JAQFXU010000165.1:0-80478 GCA_034693705.1 Spatulosminthurus flaviceps | reverse complement strand
TTGTTATCATTATACTGTGTCGCAAGGCAAATACTGTTTAGTATCAGTGAAATAAATTGATTATTTCTTTCTCTCTCTTACAAAAATTATGGAAATGAAAACGCGCGGTGATCACATAATAAAATTAACACGTGTATGAATCACTCGCTCAAGCTTTCCTGGCTTGGTGTCATACGTTGGGTCAAGGAAACTCCCGCGAACTTAATTTTCCAGCGTTGAGAAAATAACAGGATCTGCGCATGCGCAATAAATATAGTCGTAATTACATTGTATTTATTTAATACGTTATTAAAAATAGGAGGAAATATTTCCTAGACCCCTGTATAAGCTGGAACGAATGTTCAAGTTGAATTTAATGTACAATCGTACAAAAGAATACTATATGCGGAAACAAAGAGTTAAAGGAAACGCATGGCTACAGATTGCTCACAATTCAGCGGCATTAAATTTTAAAGAGAGCTCCAGAAATCAGCGGGAGCTGTAAGTTTGCTGGGAGAAGGGCATTCATAATGTGTTTATTTACATAAATCTGATACAATACTTGAGAAAGAGTCAAACGTAGGATGATAAATAAGTTCTTTGTATTTTAGAATCATTTCAAAGCTATCTTTCTTCCAACGTCTCCAATTTACCCCTCATGTAATTTCTCTGCTCATAAAATGTCTTAACTTACAGAAAAGTGACAATAAAAACAAAATATTAGGAGATGCATGAACACGAGCTGGATCGTATTTATTTTTTTGCCTATATAATACAGTTAATACAGTACTATTTACAAAATTATTATTTGAGTGCAAAACTACTATAAATAAACCACACGTGTGCATAATAAAATTCCAGATTTTTCAAGGGCGTCTCTCTGGGACCGAGTATCAATTGTGTCTGCAACTTTGACTGAACTTGCAAAAAATCAAGCTCATGCTAATACTCAACTATATATTCAATGAAATTTGAAATATTTTTTGCCAAATATAATCAACTTTTATTTAAATTTAAATCACTGCACGCAACTGAAACCAAAAAATGAGTATAAATACTTAATGTCAGAATTGGTTCGACGCATTTAATGCATTCTCATTTCGTAAAAACGATCCTCGTGGTTTTAAATTATTCCAGAATTTAAGCTTAAGTACACATGCATTTACTTTCTTAGCCAATGGTTACACCAGTGGAACGACAACTCATTCAAACGCAGGCCATGGAACAAATACTTTTCAAAAGATTACTATTTCCAGAGGCATTTTCTTTATCCTTCTTCTCTTTCATCTCCATGTACTAACTCCTCCTCTACTTACACATACCCCAGACCTTCTCCAGCCATTTTCTTCCTACACCAGACGTCTCTACAATGCAACTAAAATCCCAAATTTAGAATCATCAAGGACAATCGAAAGGACATGGTACCGAATTCACTCCATTTTTTTACGTTTTGGTAGAAACCAAAGTGGAAAGGGTCAGCTCAAGGGGTCTAGGACGTTACTTTTGCTGCAACAATGAATTTTGGAAAATGTTTACACGTTTAAAAATTAATGAGTTTAGCTACAGCAATGAAAGTGAACAGCTTTTTTTAGAATGAATGGGAGAGGAAATTGGCAGAGTGAAATTGGATTAAATATTCCATTCATTATTTTTGGTCTCTCCCATAAAAATTTGAGCAATGTACTAGATAAGGTAATTAGCTCCCTCTAATAACTCAAGGTTTTAACCCTGCACTGATAAGCCTCAGATTGAATTCTATCATCCTTAAAATCCCTTTTAATTCCAAATTTTCTTTTTCTATTACTACCTATACAAACCTAGGTAATGTGTGTATAGATTGTGATTCCATTATTTTAAAATGTTTAAGATATGATTTTATTGTGATAAGATAAGAAAAACAATGTTTTCAAAAAACTGTTTTAAAACTTACAAATTCCAGAAAATTAGAAAGCTTAAGGGACTCCCTCCAATATGTAATAATTATTCAAGGGTTTAAAATTTCCAAAAATAGAGCTCCCCTTATAAGTTTACTGATTAGGGTTTAGTGGTGGGTGGTTACCACTGAACTGGTGTTATCCTCTCATTGCAAAAAATGGGAGACTTGTTCAAATCTTTGAGTTAGGAAGAAAGACTTGCAATAATAAAAGTTGACAAAAGAACCGGAATAATTAGGGAGTTAGAAAAAGGAAAGTAGATAGAAAACTTGGGTCCTATATTTTCTTCCAGTGTAAATATACAAGTAGTTGAGAAAGTACACATGAGGAAAGTAACTTTAAATTATCTCCTTTCTCCCACTACTCTTTCCGCAGAGACAGAGAGAGAGAGAGAGGAGTTGAATGTGACGGGATGGGAATGTGCGGAGAAATTCATCAAAGAAAGTAAGACATTCAATTTTGATCAATGGAGAATTTCCTCCTTCCACCACAAACCTAATGATATTTTGACTTTTCTCCTCCCACAGAAAACTCACTCCTCCGCCCTCAGCCCCTGTCAAGGAAATCATCCACTTCTTCGTGGGATGTTCTAAGAAAAATTCCTTTCCCATTACAATCTATATGCTATATCATGCTCACGTCCTCAGCCTGTATATTTAACCATTCAGTTCACGTCAGTCCCCTTTCTTTCTTTTGTAGGGACCAGCTGTTATGGAAAAATTAGACAAGGCTAATTTTTGTGACAAAAATTGTTTGAGGATTAGCTGGATTTACCTATTCTTACATTCCCATCCCTTCTCTGAGGTTTTGTTATGGAAATTTCAATTGTCACTAAATTCTTTTAATAACTTTTCATACTCCCAACATTCTAACATACTATGAAACCACTAGATATGTACATATCTACTATTGTAACATAGGAGGAATATTCTTGAATTATTATTCTTTTCCAGCATCGATTACATAAAGTATAGGTAATACTTTTTGGAGAAAAAAGCTGACTATTTTGACATTTATAACAATCCTTGCTTTTTCCCCCTTCAATATAGAACATATATTATTGATCCTTACTTCATTACTTATTCCCTGCATATTTTCAATTCAGCTGAAAAAATCCTACAAGTTCACATACATATATGTGGAAAATTTACCTTGAGAAAAATACTATTTTTCCTCCAAAAAAAAAATAATAAAATAATACATGTGTTCAGATGGAGAAAAAGGCTGGGAGCAAATTGGAAACTCTGGTTAATAAAACCAGCCAAGTATATACATGTAATCTATAGATATCTCAGTATATACGTATGGCTACATACTTTTTCTGAGCTTCGTCTATATAGAAGAGAATTATTATTGTTTTTGTTTCTCAAAAGAATCCAGGATGACAATCGAATTGAATCAGCATAAAGGAAACTGTCCTGGAATTTTTGTCGCCTCCGTCTTATATTCTATGCATTTGTTATCGAAATCCATCTTTCTTGGGGCTTAAGTAAACATGTACACATGAATTTGACTCACATCAAGCAAAAAACTGTTCATGTTGGCAAAGAAGACGACGAAGACGCATTTACGTAATCTAGATAAATTCAAGTGAAAGGGAGCCTCTCTTTCTCAATTTTTCCCATGAATGGATCCAACGCATTGTATGGTAATCGGTCAGAAAAAGCTCTAGCTTCAAGTCCCCTCTCTAGGAAATTCCAGTGAGAAGATGAGAATTTTAATCCCTTCACCTTTCAAACGATTTTTTTAACTGTGGAAACTCTTTTGTATTGTAAGTTTGAGGGGTATTGTATGGGAAGAAGGGAAAATAATTTTAAAGTCAATTTTCATGTTTAAAAAAATTCAAAAATTTTTTTTTAATAGCTAAAATTTATAAAATTAGATTCGTTGAGTTGATGGAAAAATAACAGTAGTAATAACTCAAGGGGAGTATTGAATTGCAACGAGGGATGGTTATTTATAGCAAATCCTCTTACTTTGACACTAACAAGTAAGTGTAAGTCAGTTCATGTTTTAAGGATTGCCTTATATAGAATGGAACGTCATTGGTTTGCAACTTTTATCTTTCATAAGTAAAATACTTTATAAGGGAAATACCACTTGAGCTGAATGGTGTCAATTTCCTCGGATACTTTATTTTGTATAGTAATGGGCGAACATTTGAGCTCTTTGAAAATCTTGAGATTTTATAGCTATACGTAAGTATACAGAGGACAGGAGTCGTAGATTACCAAGTTTGTGATCTACTCTTTTCCCTGTCCTATTTATGTACATACATAACATCGTTATCATAAAAAATAAACAGAGGACATGTCAAGTAGATTAGTGTTTCCAGGACTAGGAGTCCTCATTCAAATGCTTTCAAATGAAAAACAGGCTGGAACTTGGTATTATTTTGGACATTTACAATATAAGGAAATCCTACTTTGTAGAGGACACACTCAATTTCTGTCTTTTGAAAATCAAATGAGATTTTTAGGAAATTGTTGGAGAGTGAGCTCAATCCACATCCACTATTTGCCCTTTCAAGAGTACTTTTATTTTCTAACGAGATTTCTACGAGTATGTGATTGTATGATATAATAAGCCCATTTGTATGTCATTCCGTATTGAAATATATAACATTTGGACTTGATGATTATCCCAGCAGATAAGGAACGAAAGGTACTTCCACTCTGGTAGTAGTGGTGGTTGCAGTAAAATAGGATTAAGCAGAGCTCCAGTATTCGCTATTGATTTCTCTCACAGTTGTATATGTGTAGCTAAAAGAGGCAGATAGTATTATAGACTAGGGTAGGATGGGATGCACTGTATCTGTATTATACAACAAGAAGTGATGAAATATTTCAAAATCCGCCAAGTACTCTAGAGGAAGTAGACAACTGATTGTGAGCACTTTACAGCCACCGTGACATTGGCATGATTTGACCTATTTCCCTTTCATGTCATTAGCGTAGGAGCTGACTCAGATTTTTTGTAAAATAAAAAATGCTTTTCATGGGTGTTTTCATTTTTGAATTTTAATCTGAGGTTTCTCTTCCAATATACTACATTAGGACTTGTTCATTAGAGCCAACTAACCAGTTTCAATAAGACAACCTTAGCTAAGGTAAAAAAAGAATTGGTGCTTAGGAGGCGGTGCTAACTAGCGTAAAGGGCCGAAGCTACGGGGATGTATGAAAACTATTAAACGATTAAACTTACTATAGATTATAAACATTTTTAATATTTCTTCAAGTCTAGGCCATTGTGTAATTCTGTGAAGTTGATAGGAAATTTTGGCAGGGCATAACAGTAATTCTTGCAATGCTTTATCATACACGCGCAGGAAATGAAGCTCGGACTAAAATTTATACACATGTACATATATAGGGTAGGCTGAGAGTGAGACTCAACTTGAGAGACATTGATGCAAGGTAATTCCTTGGGAGTCTATGTACACGTTCTGGTTGAAAACTGTTGGCGACCATGAGTGGGAGTCACCTAGGGTTCTTTCCTTGTGATACGAAAATATTGTTTAGGAATTATGGTGTAAAGCAGAGCTGAAACAATCGATCTGACTCACCCACCAAATACTATAGCATGAGAGTATGAGAGAGTGCAGATGCAGTGTTGTGTTGGTCATCTGAACTTCTTTTCTACAGGAAGCGGAATGACGGTAAGTAAGTAGAGGAGGCGTTTTTGGAGCCACTCCCAATAATCGGATCTATCACATAGTTAATAGTTTTTGGTTTCCACGAGAAACTTTTGACGTCCGAGGGAAAAGGGTACACAGTATATGACTGGAAGTAGATATTTTATCGAGTTGAGTCAGTCATGCTTAGGGCTCTTATTTCCAGTATTCGAGTATGTTCGGTAAACATGTGTGTATGTGTGTGTGTGTGTTTAGAAGCTTACGCGAAAATCACACCACAACAACGGAAGGAAACACAGAGCTACATACATGGTAAAAGTGCTGTGGCAGACTACGGAACATTTCCATACAACAGATTCAAAATGCCATTTCCTACTCTCCTACCACTTGCTTTGATTGTGATGGCTATGGGAAAGTAGGAGTGAAAGTGAAAGACCTTATTTCCGGTATCTTGCTAAAAGTTCACAAGCTAAAGGCAACACTATACTTTCTCCTCAGCTATTCTCACCATTTATGCATTGACATGTTCTTACAATTTTAAAAGTTCCAGCAAATCAATACCTTACTCATGTTGTCTGTCAATTGTCAGTAACTTTTGCAATCATGAGCTCTAAAATCCTACACATTTTTTTACCAAGTCCTCATCCCTTTTCTCCCCTCAAGTAGCAATGCTACTAATTTTTTGAGATATTATTTTTTTCTTCCTCCACTTACTTTTATGAAAGAATTTCAAAATTCTCCGTAGCCTTATAATCTGCTGCTTCTTTCAACATAAAATATAATGTTAATTTTATTTCAAAAAAATTTCACACTGAAATGCTTTAAATAGTTTTTACAATACGACAAAGCTCACCCTCAGAGGATATCATAAAAATAGTATTTTTAATATTTTTAATACCTTTTGGACCTTTATTTTTCACGTTCTTTCAAAACTCATTCTTTGACACAAAACTATTCAATCTAATGCTAATAAACAAGCCCACGGGGTGAAAAGCTCTCATCAAGCCTGTGAAAGAATGCCAAATATTTGTGTATTTAACACTGAGTGAGTATAGACAAAATATTGACCTACAGTAATTTATTCCTCCAAACAGAATTTAACGAACGAGATTGTTCCTTGCCTCTTAAAAATCTCATGAGTAATTTTTGGAGCAAATAAATGTGTGGTCAAAGCGTATAGATTTTTGAAGTAATCAACATGAAATTATGTGGAGAAGAGAAGGTCAGAGTAAACAAAAGAGCAGAAATGAGGATGAAGGTTAGTGGATGGCGTGGCTAAAATCAATCATGCACATCCGCCTGAGAAAGATTTATTGACGTATAAATCCTGGTGTAAAACATTAGAAGCTGTCATTTTAAGG
Source organism: Spatulosminthurus flaviceps (assembly GCA_034693705.1). Lineage (NCBI taxonomy): Eukaryota > Metazoa > Arthropoda > Collembola > Symphypleona > Sminthuridae > Spatulosminthurus > Spatulosminthurus flaviceps. Next base: position 73,570 of record JAQFXU010000165.1, on the reverse strand, counting down.
TTGAATGCAATTTCTCTGATGTTTCACTTTTACACACTTGCTTAATTCAGCTCACAAATTTTCATTTTCCCAAACATTACCTTCATCCACATCCAGTTACTTCCAGCTTCCCTGCTCCTATAAATATGTATATAACCTATATAGCGTAAATAAAGTGGAAATACGTGTTGGGTTAGTTGGATGGTTTACTTTCCGGAAAAGTGCACATTTTCAACTTACTAGATTCTTCCTTCTGCTTCCAAGTTTTCCTCTTTATATCTATTAGCTATGTGTCGGCTAGTACCCCATATGATGAGATTCAAACAGTGTTACCTTTTTGTTCATGTCAGGGCATAGAAACAAATTTTCGTTGAGAAACACTAGAATTTCATTGGACGATGATAGAAGAAATATAAGTGAATAAAGTTGGAGGGAAATTATGTGGAGAAATTTTAACACTTCTACGCATAAAACCTGTGGGGGGGGGGGGGGCTATTGCATGTGACCAGATGAACTTCCTACTGACTCTAAGAAAGTGTAATGAGTGAGGATAGTAGAATCTGAGGTGAACTCCCTTTTTATTAGCAAATCTATACAGCAATGTAGGAGAATGTTAGTGGAGGGAAAGTTAATGCTTAATAACTGTCATCAATTGAAATCCCCGTCCATCTCTTTTCGAGCGTACTCAAATTCACATGATGGCTTATTCACACTCTCATCCTATTGTTTTTAGCTAGGCCTTTTCAAGTAAACTTTATCCGATAGTGTTACACCCTTACAAAGCCACTCTATTTTACTCCCTACCACTCTTGAAATACGGCCTTTAAAACACCATGGGATCGAGGATGAGAAACATAAATGTGAAATGATATTTTTATTCCTGTGAAAATTGCGGTAGTCCGAAGCACGAAAGTGTGTGTGTGTGTGAGAGAGAGAGAGAGACAGGAGGGAAGGGAAAAAGAGAAAGGCACGTGGAAATTTACCTACAACACAATTTAAATGTGCGGTCCAGCGCTTTGGTTGAAAGTTGAGGGCGGATGATAAAAGGCGATGTCATGAGAAAAATCCAACTGTGAGTTGGCTAGCGTGTACAAGTGAATATTGTCTGCAAAATGCTTTGTCATTGCAATGTAATATAATGTAATATAAAGAAGCTCTGGGTGAGATTGAATTATTATCCGTTGATAAAAGTCATTATGAATCATGTTGGATTCCACAACTGGAGACCCAGTTGAAAGGGAAAGGGAATGTCAGAAGTATATTTCTCCGGTATTTCCATACAGGTTTATCTTTCTCTGCGGCTTTGTATATGTATATGTCATATTTTTCCCCCAGTTTTTACCTCATAATTGCTTAGGGATGAGCAAAGCTCCATGGATAATTGTGAGTCTGAAAACCAAGGACGGGGACGGATGTAATTGGATCTTCTGTTTTTTGTACATTCAGATATAATATAAATATTATTTTAATATTTCATTGTGTTTTATCCCCTGGAACTGTATTTCAAACAAGTGGGGACTCCCCGTTTGATGAACGGAGCGTGTGAAGAGTGATATTCAAATTTTACAGTGATTTTGCAACAGAAATTCTGTAAGGTGGGTATTCAGTATCAGTTTAAACATATTAATAAATGATGAATAACTTGAGAGTTAAAAATTATTTGGTATAGCGCTGTCCGCAGGTAGGAAAACTTGAGGATCCGAATAATAGCCGAAACGGTAGAACAAATCTTGGATACGGCCTACTCCACTTTCATTGCCGGCAAATGCTTGAGTTTTCGGGCAGGGTTTCCAGGTAAAAAAGGCAAAATATTTTGGAGGCCCCGACCTTGAGTCATATTTACTTGAAGTCTTAAGTACAAAAGTGCTAGAAATATTTATTTTTTAATAATTCCTACTTTCTCACAGTTTTGAAAAAAATGTGTGAAAAATACCTGAGGATGTATAAATCCGGAGATTGCATTAGGCAGCCTGACCCAACCAGATCTAGAAAATACCCCTGATTTTCAAGTTTGGATCCAAAAGCAAGTCGTACTCCATCCAATTTCTCGGGTGTTAAACTTTACACTTTACGGCGAAAATTGCTCCAATAACGCAGGTGAACAGCCGGACAATAAAATTGCCTTAAAAAGCTTTGTCGTCTTTATACTGATGATTTAAATGTTAAAAAAATATAATAAATCTACAACAATAATAATTCATTTAAATTTATTGCAAATAATATGTCACAATCACCTGTTCACTATTCCAATTTAAACTTGTGGTTCCAGAGTTATCCCCTCCTTTCTTCTATAATTGAAAATGGAAAAAACATAATTATTTTTCCCTTTAAATTAGCCATCTCAAAATTCAAGTCCACAGCCTCAACTGAACACCTGACTGCCCCTACTGACAAAACGAAATTTTGAAATATTTTCCTCCTACTTAATATAATATACAGCTGCAGTAAAAAAATTCGGGGGTAAGTTTTGTGGCGTGCGAGAAACACGAATTTTTGAAACATTCTCAAATGCAATGGTACTAAAAACTCAAAAGTTTTCAAATATTTTTCACACCCTGGATTTCCAGGACAAGGCCCTCTTTTCCCAGGGTATTGTCACACATATATATATGCGTATATAGGGGGCTAACTATGAACTTACTCAAGTGCACAAAAAAAGGTATGATGTGCAAATATATATTTATACAAATAAACATTTGAGAAATGCTTTACTCATATTTTGACAAAGATGAGTATTGTTGTTCCTTTCGGAAATCAAACATATGTTCGAGGATTGGGAATCGTATTGTCAATGTCGACAATAAATAAGGTAAACTAACGATAAGTAAATGTTTGCTTTTCAACTTACTTATTTATGGTGAAAGTACCTCCACTCGGAGAATGGACTGCCTCGTGTCATTACATTTCCCAGTGTAATTTCCAAGTGTGCTACAGAAATAGTTTCAAGTATCTGTGAAGACACATACACATATGTGACACGCAAATCTTGATGCATTGTTTCATTAATTTTATTAAGAAAGAAATTATAGTAGATATTTATAGCAGATAGTATAGAAGCACGTGTGTCAAACTTTACATGGAGCACATTTGCAAAGGACTCTAGGAAAGGAGGGACTTAAAGCTTGAAATAGGTCCAAAAGAATATTTCTATGTAGAATCCAAACCGGGGCTATTACCGGAATTAGGATATAGAACTTTGGAAATAGGTACACATTGGAAAGGATGTTATATGTACTTTTTATCGGAACTTCACCCCTTCATAGATTTACCTTTCCTCAGAGCAAAGTATGTGCAAATAAAACTCTTTTTTTAAGAAAAAGTCTCTCCCATGGATTTCTATATGGCAAGTATAATATACATATATTTTATGTATCTATGGTTTATTTCCCAATGGATTTTATTTCCACTCTAGAGGTCTGGCATACTGTGTGAGGAAGCTCTTTTCCCCTTACCATTAAAGGTGCTGATTGTCGAAAGTTTTTTTCCCTTGTATTCAGCCATTTTATAGATAGGGAAAATCTCACGGATCGTTTACGCTACAAAGGGCCAGAAGTTGGGGAGTTTTGGTTAGTTCAGCTGGAGTTGGTTTCCAGCTCAATGTCACATAGAAGTCAATCCATTGGAGAAAAGTGCATGTAGTATGGAAGTTAATAATAGCATGTACTGTCTGGATGGGCTAAAATTTCTCTCCTGTCGTCTCCTTATTGTTAGAAAAACTGTTGGTTGTAAAAGTCTTGTATGTTTTATCATACTTGAATAGAATAACAAAAATAGGAATCAAGTTTGATTCGCCCGTTTTTTAAAAAAAATGTTCATAGATACATAAATGTCTTCATGAGCTATTCCTCTAATGCAATGTGAAAATTTCCAGGGAGAAGAAGACAAAAATGAGGGAAAAAAATAAAGTGAAACGATTTGTTCCTACTTTTGCAATAATTTTTACCTAGAAATGTGTTCCTTTCTTAGGGATAGTATGTATATGTATGTACTTTGTATGACTTTCTATAAAAGTTAACACTTTTGATAAAAAAAGGGAGAAGAAACTTTTAAGAGTTTTATTCTGTAGGTCAATTAAAGTGCAGGGAGTTGGAAGGGAGACATTTGTCCAACTATTAACCGTCTTATTTTTATTGCTGGAAATTGCACTTTTGCGAAATTTTCTTTCTAAGGTTGGAAGCCTTGAGACGTGGCCTTACATTATGGGTGGAAAGAAATAATATTTGTTGTTATAAGTGCTTATTTAAGTGAAGCTACTGCCACGTTACTTTCAATCACGTTATTAAATCTGCACGAGGCAACATGTATGACAAACTTATCTTGAATTTTGTCATGTCTCAATTTTTATTTTACCACTCTATTCCACCAGAGTATTGATACTTGCTGTCAGTAACGTATTTAATGTAGCGTGCTGATGATCTTGGAGGAGGAGGGGGAATGATAAAACGGAAATTCTTGAAAGCACTCTAGTTTACACTTTGGTCAGGGCTTGAGGGAAAATAAGCTTGAGGATGGTCATAAAAAATAATCCAAGATCAAATTTCCACTCGCAAGAGTAAAAGTGATATAAAGTAAACATTTTGGCACGTGACCATATGTTCGTCCTTTCACGATTATTTTTCTGGGGTAGAGAGACATTTTATTTTTCCTTCAATTACAGCTATGTACATAGTTTCGAGGTCAAACATTATAGCTGCATTAAAGAGTTAAGGGGGTGGAAGAGAAACATTTGAAACATTTAAGAGAGCAGATTGGATTTCATTGGAATTTTTCTTGGTTGTAGTTTTCTCATATAGGAATTTCCCAGTAAGTAAACTCTATAGGTTGGTGGATATAGATTACTGATATATGGAAGAGTGTACAATTTTTTTGAAGTTACAGATTCTTGTGAATTCAATTTGACAAAAGTAACATTTCCTTAAGAATAGTTATTAATAGGTTTTTGGAATTAAAGAGAATGTTGAAGATTAAAATTCATGCTGACTGTGTAATTTAAGCTTCTCCAGCTGTACGAGAATGCATTCAAATCAAAATTGTAAAATCTGATTTGATAAATTCTCAAATTTCCCACTTGAAGCCATTAACAGACCATATATGTAGGTTTACAAATTTTTTCTTACTTTTAGCAGGCCATACAGTGTGGAATGATCTACTTTTATAATTAATATTTTTTAATGGAAATTATTACTAAGAAAATATTATCTTTTTTTAAGTTTTATTGTGGCGTTTACATTAGTAGAAAGTGTTACATCCACGGCATATGTCATGTATCTTTGGAAACCTTTTAGTGACCTGATAAGTAGTAGTTAATTTGAAAATGTCTCGAAAAAAACTTTGAGGCTCCCAAGCTCTATGCCTTGACAAGGAACATAAATAAGAACTAATGCTTTGTTTTTTAAACCTTCTCCCTCTCTCAACACTTACAAACTTAATAATTGCTTCCTAGTGCATTTATAAATGCCATCCATGTGTATGACATTACAAGGCTCGCACACCCGATAAACCAGACTGGTAAGTCATCGGGCTAGTGTAGTGAAACTACTTATTTACAAGCCACTTAAACCTCCCTTGCATGTATTAGTGAGTAGTTGTTCTTGTAAGCGGCAAACCGAATCCCTAGGATTTTATGTTGACCCTTTGATACTAGATACTCCGGTTCCCCATAATAGCAAGATCTTACTTGCCTTGGACAGATGGAAAGTATATTTCCTACAGTCCAATTGGTAGCTACATTCTAAAGGTCTTATTGTCATAGTAATTCAAGATAATAGCATCCACAAAAAAGTAATTAAGAAAATACAATTTACATGTAGTTTTCTTCCAAAATTTTAATTCCATATTAAAATCAATGTTCAAGGACGCCCTAAAAATTCCTTCTTAATTCAAGCTCGTAATAGAAATGCTTCTAAACTGGTTACGTGACAAAATAATAGAAACTAACAGTTTCCACGATGAGGATTGTTTTTGGGGATCACTAACAGTGATTGTAACCCAAAATACCTCAAAATAGCTACAGACAACGCGTTGTTTTGTCCTCTAGGAGGAAACAATTTTTGACAAACAAAAAAATTAAATAATTTGACGAAACCATCGAAAATTTTGATTTTGTCTTCAAAATATCGATTTTATCTTTAAAATATCGATTTTTCTTCAAAATATCAATTTCAAAATTTGCTCAAAACCTGACCTGGGGAATTAAAAATGCTACAGAATGGGGAAAGTTTCGTCAAAATCGGACAACCAGCTTTTGAGTAATTTTGTTTTATACGAATAAACCAAAAAACCACGAAAAACCCCCATAACTTCCGTACTATGTAAGTGACCATCGCCAAAATATATGTCTTGTCCAGTAGTACATACCCAAAACCGACTTTACCCTCTGCAAGAAAAAAAGGTTTTTGGCATTCCTATTTGAGGAAAAGTAACCCATAGCAATGAGCTTGCTGCTTTCAGAAGAAACCACTCATTTCATTTCATTTCATGACTTTATTTTCGTCTTATTCCTGAATCAGTACAAAAATTGACTGTGGCTACTACTCTAATGCGGCCTCCACAGCACTACTCACAGATATAAAATAATTGCAAGTAATAGGCCCTAAATGATGGAAGAATTGGGAAACATACATTTTCCTATTATATCATTTCTAAAAGTACAAATGTATTTATGTATATTTAGATCGAGTCTTTTTAACACTCGTAAATAAATGTGCCAAAAGAATAGAAACTGGACTATTTGGGGCCAAAGTCTCCACTCCACTCATACTAAAAGGTCAGACATATTTATCTTGGTTGTTGAAAGGAGTTTATGAGCGCTTTACAAATTTTTTGGAGGAAAGAGATTTCCTATTTACTGAATGAGTAACGTTTATCGTCCTCGCTACAGTGGTTTCCTACATTAAAGGAAGATTCCTCCCTTTCAAGAGAACTTTCCCCACTATTTCTGAGTGAAAGCCCTGTGTCAAATGTTTGGTCCTACGTTTGGATGCATGCAATGAGCTCAAAATGATTAATCTCAGGAATGTTCATGGAAATTTTATAGTTTTAACTTAAACCTATAGATGAAGCTAAAATTTAAACTCATTTCTATTTCGTTCTTCCTAAACTTACACTACATGGACGGAATAAGGTTTTTCCTTTGACAAGAATCTAATTCTTAGCCTCCTTTCCAACTTTCTAGAATATTGCACTATTTCAAAGGTGGATCAACTATGATAGAAAATATTATCCAAGATTCTCATTAACTTGAGTGTGAAAACTTTCGAAGGAACTAACTTTCATGTCCAATATTTATCCAGGGAATTTGCGGAACAGGTGTGCTAATAAATATCTTTGTATGTACATGTTACTATTATATAGTCAACCTCATACGAATACATGGTTTTCTTCCAATATTAAATTAATAAAGTTTTCCAACAACCTTAAACTAACCATCTATTTCACCTTGAACTCTCTCTCTCTCTCTTTCCCCTAAATTAAGTAAGGCCCACCCTCCTTTTTTCCACCCGAATCAAACAATTATTTTAAAGGGGAAGAAGCAATTAGGAATTGTGCTTGTTACAATTTCAATCCTTATTTTATGTAAAATATTCTTCCATACTTGTATATTTAAAATATATTCATCATCTCGGAGCATTTCAATCAAATAAGAGTTTGAGAATGAGAAGGAATTTTCTAAGGAGTAGGTTTAAATTTACTCGTAAATTCAGTAGGAACAGTAGTAGCTGTAGATGTAAAAAAGTAATGGATATCATGCGACTGTATATGCTCTAAGATTCACCTCAGTTCCAACCCCCTCCGTAGTCAGTGAGCCAGCTGAACTTGAGCAATTAAAGTAACGTCGTCTGTATTTACAGAGGGAAAACTTTATCATATCGTAGTACATAATATTCTCAATGCCTAAATCGCTTATACGTACTCAATGTCTAAATACGTGAACTTTGAATAGGAGCCGAGTGAAGATGAAGTTGAGCAGTTGGTTTTTTAGTAGCTGAAATTACCAGGGCTACAAAAGCATCCCTACCAATGAGGATTTTCTCTATTAAGTCCATTGTAAATACAGTGTAACTAATCAGGGTGAAAGAAGGCTAGACAAATAAGGTTCAATTTCACTTATTGACTACAACCTTGTTCCAATTCCTATACATTTCTAAAGAGAGTGAGCTCTGGTGTGAGAAAGAGGAGAGAATAAGGTGGGAGACAAAAATAAAAGGATAAATATTCTAATGAAACAAGTTTTCTATACAAATAGAAAGGTACATACACAATTCCTTAAGTGATTGGCTCAAAAGACACATGTATCCTTTGTAGACTTTCTCTTGGAAAGTACAGGGCGCCTTCCTGTTCTACAAGGGAAATTAAACGTGCTTGGGAGTTTTCACACTTTCTCTCGTCTTCCTGAAATAAAAAGGGATTTTTCTCTCCTTGTTTTTCTTAGTATATGTACACAGTATGAACAGTCTCCAAATAAACAAGGGTTGAGAATTTACTTAAGACTTGTGCCTTTTCCAGACATAAAAATGGAAAGAGCTTATGCGGGCTTTCACCACAAATTATTTCTTGGCAAGGCTTGTGGTTGTGTGAAGAGAAAGTGATTTCTTGAGAGAGAGAGAGAGAGAAAGCATCAAGCTAATTCAAAGTGTATAGCGTTGCGTTGTAGCTCCCACATGGAAATTGGGGATTGAAGTTACAAGTCGTATTGATTTGGAGAGTTGATGTAAAATTCGTGGAATATTTTTCTCCACGATTTATTCTTCAGGATCCTTTGAGAAAAAAGAGAAATTTATGGTGTGGTAGAGTCAATAAGGTATTGTCATTGTAGAGGAAAGCTGTCAAATTTCTTAAATTTTTCCCCTCTTTCTCCATACAAAGAAGGAAGAATCCCATATGTGCAATATTTCTTTCTAAATAGAGCCTCTACCTCCATTATTTCCTTTTTCCTTTGAGACTCTCATACAGTAATCATCTCTAACTCCTCCTCACTTCAATTTCCTCCTCTGTCTCTCCTCCTATACGTATGTATTTAACCAACCCAGTCTAGGTCTGAATGTGAAAATAGTTTCATTTGAACAACTCTCCAGACTCCGGAGATTAACAAAATTACTTTAAAAGAGTCCTGAATTATTATTATAAATTCATTGAGAATCGAAGAAACATACGTAGAGAGTGAATAAACTTATAATAAATTATTTCATTAAAAAATAATCCCAACTTTCCATTTCCATAAGATATAGTCAAAGCCGCTCGTTAATTCTCAATAATGTCTGGAGATTTTGATTTGAAATTCAAGAAGGAGGAAATGTGGAGGTGGGGAAGGCTGATAATTTTTTACGAATTTGTTCCTCCTTGGGCAGAATTAGTTGTCAGCCGGATGAGATTTTGATGAGGAAAGATGTTTATAAAAGGATGTGTGCGTAGGTCGTAGGTGGGATTTAAATTGACAGGAAGGGTTGAATTATATCATTTTGGCTTTCTTAGATTCATATCCGATGATGAATTATTTTCAAATATAAATAGACTGTGGTCGTAGATACTCCAAATGTAGTAACTTTTCTTTATACTAATTTGTGCCTGAGCGGAAATTTAGGTTCGTAGAGTATATGAAATTCTTACTATAAAAAATCTTGATTTAAAATACTATGAAAGAGTTGCCCTCACAGTTTTAACATTGAGCTATATACAGCCTTGTTCAAAGAAGATGATAAAAGCTGGAGGATAAATTATGACATGACAAATGCTGCTCTCTCTCTCTCTCTCTCTCACTTCCATTGACCTGATTCTTAAGTCATGTGTAAAAATGTCATTAGTTGCAAAGCATGTTAAATTTTTTATTTTTTTACAAGTTAATACATATACGTGGGATTTGGCTTAGCTGGCTTTTCAAACATATGTTGAGACACATTGAGTGATAGGAAGAGTAGCAACAAGACATTGAATTTAATTTCATTCCCCTACTCCATATCTACCATATCATTAGAGGAGAGATTAGGATTCAATTCACATAGCCATAAGCGGATGATTTTCACTTAATGATCAAACAAGAATAAGACTCAGAATGAAACGAGATTTTCTTTCCTACACAGAATATATAAAAATAGGCTGTCCTATTGTATATGTATAGCTATGCTACGCTATACTAGCGCCTTAAAGACGAAACAATGATTCTATAACATAATCTTGGTGACATGCCTTCGACCTTGGGAGAGTAGCAGAGGTATATACGTATGTACATCAATAGGAAAACGTACATACAAGTAAAATAATATCAAAATCCCATCTGAATCCAGATAGATTTTGAAACAAGGGAAATGAATGTAACATTACAAGAGAGAAATAACATGGCACGGTTATTGCTCTAATCTCTCCTGTGGCTTACTTAATTCCGTGTAAAAGGGAAAGCTAATATTTTTGAGGAGCTCTTGTGAAAGGAAATCCGTGTCTTAAATTAATGTCGTCCACAGTATAGCTAGAAGTGAACTAGACTTAAAAAATATGTGGAGGAAATATCTCTCTCTCTTACTTATAGAATTTCAAATTTCCTACTATCTGTACTACGCTGACAATTCATTGACATATGGCACTTACTATTAAATATATGGTAAGGGTATTATTTTCAAGATGATTTTTTTTTCTGATGGAAGCTTTACTTTTCCAGTCTTTTCTCTGAGGTATTTGACAAAATCCTATATATTTCTTTAAAAGAAAGATTCCATTACATTTTAAATATTGTAGGCCTTTGCTTTGAATTTAAGTTTTTTTTCTATTTTTCTATTACTTAAAATATACTTTTAGTATTCTTTCCGGCCTGTAAAATTTGTCAAGAGAAAAGTTTTAACTGAAATCGTATGTGTCATTTTCCTTACTCATTTTTCCTCTCTCTCTCTCTCTCTCTCACTCTTTCCTCAATATGAAATTGTACCTTTATATGTGCGATGGAGTTTGGAGAGAGAAAATAGTGTTCTTTTACTCACCCCCGATATCATCATTGCATTAATATAAATCCCCCAAGATTCTGCATAACTTGGCACTTCCAGTCTTTTGAGATGTGAGTGAAGAAAGGATAGAGAGAGAGACAAGTAATGGTATAGCTTCTGAAGGAATGTAAAATTTCCGTTTTTATCTTCAAGAACATTTCCGCTTGACGTCTGTCTTTTTTATATCACACTGACAGTAGTGTGTGTGTGTACCTTCAAGGAAGAAAGCACCTTTGACTTTTTTTCTACACAGGTCTCAAGAATTCTGATGGACATAAATTCGATTTTTCCTTCTCCCATGTATTCAGCTGTCTTTTTTTTTCAACCTACATGGACAACTTTCCAACATTTTATTTTTCTGAAGAAGTGACAACTACTAAAGGCACCTCAAAAAAAGTTTCTATGAGACTCCTGATTCCTGGGCTTGAAATTTTTTTTGCGTTCCTCCTTTTCCAGTGAGTATTTATATAGTCACTTATTTTGAAGTATCAACATATTTTTAAAAAATTATTTTCTTTACTAACTTTAGAAATACTAATTAATAATAATTAGAAATTTTTATTATGACTATGATGTTGAAAAATAAAAGGTTAAAATTTTCTTAATAAACAAGGGAATAATCGTTGAGTTTGAGGCTGTGTTTTTCAGATTGATGTTTTTGTGGAAAAAGATTCAATTTATAGGATCAAAGCCCACTTACAAGAATCTTTGCTCTTTTTCTAGGAATTTTTCCCTTTGATTATTAATGGTAAATTCCATGAAAGAAGAGGTGTGTGGGAATAGGTGAATAAAAGAGAGGGAAATCTCATCAAGTGGAAACATCTCAAGGAGAGAATGGGAAATCTTGGACATGTTTTTAGTATCGGATGAGACGAGACTATAAAATGTACATGTACTTAACGTTATTACCCATGGAAATGGACTTTGAAAGGAAAAAGTTACAATTTACTGGAATTTCACCAAACTCTCATGTGTTTCATGAGGGACTTCATCCTTTATAGCAACTATGATTCATTAACTATTTTGATGCCAACAAAAGCCTCTTCTCCCTCCCTTCCACAGCCTCAAGTTTTATTTCATTTTCTTCCATGCGTATCACTTTACTACTGAGGCCTAACTGATGGACCATAAGGAGCATAAATGAATCAACAAGGTATTAGTGGCAGATCCTTTAAGAGTGATTATCTAATTATCTACGAGGATGAGGAGCCTTTTGGTCCATCATTCTTATATTAGGAAATTATTAGCCGCAAATTAGATTTTAACCAGGCTCTGGTCTTCAAGGGAGACCATTCTATTTTAGCTGTCTGTAAGTCAACAAGAAATAATAATGTTTCAATAAAGGAGTAATTTAAATCAAATTATACACATACACAAGCCAAAACTTCCACCTCCAAGTCATAATTGACAATTTGATTATGAATCAGGCTCTCCACGGCTCAAACTTTAAATCCACTCGAAACTTCTGAATTATTAAGGGATCAAAGCAATAACAATGCTTCCACGTCCTAGTTCTTCCGAGCATGGAATTCTTTCGTCTACATACGCAATATGTACATGCATGTGAAAGAACACATCTACATGCATAAATAGACGTGCATTTCTAATCCACACAACTTTATCCTTTACTTTTCCCATTATTTTTCTTTCCGATTAGCCCAGGAAAAACACTATTTACATAATATGCTCAAGAAACAAAAGCAAAATATTACTATACTGCATAAAACAATGATTTTTGATGTATTTATATACTTTTATATACTACGCTAAGAAAGGACGCCCTCTCCACTTTTCACGATTTCCACGTGCTCGTCAGAGACTTGAGTTTGGATTGGTGGAGTTTTGAACACGTTTCTTGTTTGATAACTTTTTCCTCTACGCGTTCCCTACCATCACCTCACAACGTGAGATAAACATATAATAATTGATCAAAGAATCAGTTTCTTCGTGTCTGCTCTTTATACTATAAACATAATATACGCAATGAGTTTTTGTGCACGAGACAAATTATATTAGCCATTTGCTCTCATGCCCTTTACAGTAAATTATTATGATACTTTTCGTGACCAGTTCATCCAGTTGTTGGAAATACTATAGCCCTTCACTTGTCAATTTCTAAAGCAATGAAAATACTATTATGTATATTTTTAGTGTGGTGTAAATCAAGGGGGGGGGGAGGTTTTATCGTATACTTTACCACTACTTATACATACTAGAAAAAGTAATAAGAAAGAAATGATGAAATGAACTAGAAAGTAAATGTCGTGTGGGAAAATTAATTATTATTGTGTAGTAGGTAATAATAATTAATGAGACTGATTGATTCTACTAAAAGAAGCAGGAGGGATCAACGCATTACTTTTTTGTTACATGCACGTGAATCTACTAATTTCCATTAGCCTTTTAGTAGCCATACATAAATATATACTTGCATCCTAAAGGACAAGGACCCAGGCCAAAAGGGAAGGAGAATGGGAGACAAAATGAGATTGTCATATGATAATTGCTGTAATGTTGAAGGAATGAAGCATTTACTGCAACTGGAATTATTACTGCAAAGCTTAATCTTTATAATGAGTTGTCATGAGGGAATGATGTCTTTGCTGGAGAAGGGATGCATCTATCATATGGCTTTTGCCTCTTACAACTATTATCCTTACATTTGCATATAGGAATCCTTCCTTAATGATATATAGTGCTTTAAAAGAGTTTCATAAATGACTTGAGATAAAGATGTGTGCATGGAGCATTTGCCCCCAACTGTTGTTTCACCACAAGCCAAGCGCTCGTAGCTTAAATGTTTAATTCAGCATAAGTTATTTATTTCCATCAGTGACAACAGGCAACTTTAATCAAAGAATCAAAGAGAGCATCTATTTGAGGAATTACACTCAATTAACGCAGGCTATACCAAGTCGGGATGAGAAGGCCACGGGAATCTAAGATTGGAGCAACATATATCGTCAAATAGTGATAAAAAGGTAGAATCTCTGATATTTCTCATGACAAAATTTATTACTAGTCTATCTATGGTCACTCGCTAAACATTCTCGTGTACAACAAATATTAGGTGCAGTGATTACGTGTGGATATATCAAACAAGGAAAATGTTTCTTCTAAACATATGATTCTTTCTCCTCTAGATAATTATTATTTGTACACTATTTCCTTTAGATATTAAAAAGGGACTGGGTTAGAGCCATTTTGGAATTTGGTATTCTCGGAGCTAGTGCCTTGGGGAATTGAGCCATCGGAATATGAAGGCCATATTTCTGGACACATCACTCTAGGATAGAGCTGCTACTACCTTGTTTTTCCATACAAACACTCGTTTATCTCTGGTAAAATGTGACAGTTATTTTATTTTCATTTCCCCTGTCAAAATTATTCAGTTTCTCATTTCTTCCCTTTAATTCTCCCCTTCTTTTAATAGCCAGCTAATGGAGTTTGACTCCATTCGAAAAGGAAATGCGTGAGAAGCTTTCCGAAGAAGAATTTTTTGAAGAATACTACCTATGTTCTTTCCCCATATTAAAGAGCTTCCAACTCTTATTTATTATTGTTGCCCAACTACGTACGTGAGAAGAAAGGGAGAAAGCACATGTGCTTTGTTTGCTGGTGTAGCCAAACAAGAAAAAAACTTGAATACTTTGAAAAATGTGAAATCCTTGATGTGTATGCGTTGGTGACATTTCCCAGGAAATTTTGTTCACGTATGTATTGAATGTAGGAGTGAGTGAGGAAGAGGGATTAAAGTGTGCCGGTCTCTAATAATTCCATTACCCACAATGTGTACAGTAGTGTACAGTGTGTAAGCTAGGGATTGAAATTATTTCGTGTAAACATTTTACATCACAGTTGCAGTGGAGTTTATTCCTATCTATAACGAGTACGGAGCTTTATATGAAAAAAGGGAGGAGAGGAAAAGTTGAGGAGAAAAACATGGACGTGGGTACATAGGAGAAAAATTAAATTCGACAAACACACAAAATAAAAACCTGATTGCGTGCTTATGTAGAGAAAACAAATTTCCACCACCGTCCGTCCTTTATTGATCTTACCGTGGAGAAGTTACATCCACACAGCTTTGGATGAAGAAACATAAAAAGGATCAGAAAAGGTAGGATTTATTTACTACAACTTTTTTTTCAAAGGAAATCTTCCTCAATGGCAATGTAGTGTATAAAGCCTTCATTTGAGAAAATGTTCCAGCCACGTGTACAAACAAGCTATGTACTTTTAAACTAAATATGGCTGTCCAACCAAATCATAACTACTAAGCCTGTCCACATTCCCAAAGGATGAAACAATAATTATTATGATCCTCCTGAAAGGAATCCTTCCAGATCAAAAAAGAAGGTGGTTGTTTCAAAGAAAATTGAAATAGAGAATTTTTTTGTACACTGAGCCAATCCAAATTTCTTTGAGATATCCACGTTGAAAATCCACGACAATCTAGCATTCCAAATTTTCGTAGTAAAAAGTGATGCTTTTAAAACCCTAAATAATTTTTACGTAGAAACTATTGAAAGAATTACATTTTAGAGTTTTTGAACGTGTGCAAATAGTAGCAAAAAATTATAAAAAAATTAGTAACCATACAAAATCCCTCTTGATTCTTCATGTAGATTCACTAACTATGCTAAAATCTAACAGGCTCAGACTGGGGCAGTGACAAAAGATGTGGACGGAATTTATATGAGAGAAATTGTTTTTAGAATTAAATTGAAAGTGGAAGTGAAATTCCATGAGATTGATTTGATTTCCATGTGTGTAGTGAAATGGTGTGTAGGGAAGAAGCACACGTTTTTGACTACTTTCTACTTTACATATTGCGTAAGCTTTCTCTCACCCTTTTCCCCACTCATGTAAAATATCCCGCTATTGTAATGATTTTTCCTCCGGTATGAGGATTGAAAGGATTGTTTGTGTGCTACCACTACCACTTAAATGATAGCGGTAGCACACATTATACTCATCTCACAAACGGAAATGAGGTTTTTCTAATTCTAAAAGAATTTGACAAAATTCCAAGGACTCCGCGTTACCTTTTCCTACACGATAATTCCTCTCATGCTTTTATTTTCTCTCATTGGAATCTATAGCGATTTCTGTATAAACGCCTCACGTGTGTCATTTTTTGCATATCACTACTTTACTCCCCTGTGTCCCACTGTTTACCATTAGTGGTTGAAATTGAAATGGAAAAGTTTTGCAAATGTTCAACACAAAACGGTGTATTTGATTTGGCGTTTTTATGCAAAATATAATTAAATTATCTTCTTTCGGAAAATGCATTTTAAATTTATATCTTGAAATGTTGACTTCTCTATAGCTCCATAACAGGAAAAATATGTATAGCTCCCTTTTAATACGCTCCTGCAAAAATTTTGGTAGCATGAGAAAGCTCCCCTGTAAGTCGTAAAATACATGCTCTTCCCTTTACCTTACTTATTACACGAGACGGAGAGAAACGTCAAGCGTAATTGAACTTGGCCAGGTTTTCCCCAGCCATTAAGATACTCTTGATTGTAGTCCCAGCTTAATCCCGACTTTTACTAATTCCTTAGCAACTGAAAACAATTAGCTGCATTCATCCCATTCCCATCTTCTGTAGTGATACAGATGAAAGAGCAGGAGAACAGATGATATTTTAGTACAAGTATCAAATCCCCATGGTAGGTCAGTTTTGATAAGGAAGAGTAGATGTGGTTGGAGAACCAATAAAAAAGCACCGCATAAATGTTACAGGTGTGATGGAATTTCCTGTTTTATACGAGAGCAGTAAAGAGCGTAGCGAGTACACATGGACGAGAGAAATAAATAGTTAAAAAAAACACATGTGCTGATCCCTACAGAGGAATGAAATGATTGTCTAATTTGAGCGTTCCTATTGAATTTGAAATGTAGCATGTATGTATGGTGTATACTGAAATGTAGTAACAGTGTTATTTGGGTGTTACTTTGATAAATTAATTGCAGAAAAGCCCTTCGTCTGCATAAATTTTTTTTTAGTTTTCCTCTCCGGAGTTATAAATGGAGTTAAAATCAAATTGGAAGGGCATAAAAAGCTGGTTTAACTTGAACGATAGAGATGGATAGAGTGGGAGGAAATTTTCAAACCTCAAACTTTTCTCCTATGCTTTACTACATACATACTAGGAAGAAGCTCATTGAGAATTTAATGTAGGTTCTAGCCAATCAATACTCCTTCACTCATACTTTTAAGACCACTTTTAATGCTTTTTTTGCCACTCACTCTGCGTATCTTCATTTGGTAAAAAACCACCTCAAATCCACACCATCACCAGCTCCGGTTCCAACATCACTAGCATAGCAATTATTTGCTGCCCACGTAAAAGCCAAGCTAAAGCCTCTTCCTATTAAATTCCCATATGCTTAGGGTTTCACCTTGTATTTTATCATTTAAAAAATAATTTTCCCTTTTTTATTTCTAATCGTATCTTCGCATGATTATCTCCCCTTATTCCAATGATTCAGGAAGAAATTCCCAAGGGAGGAGGAGTTTCATTTTGTGTACGCCCCTCTTCTTGTAGTATAGAAGTGTCAAAAATAAAAGTAATCTGAAATTTACATCAAAAACATTTTATCATTTTTTTCCATCTAATCATTTTTTATTACTATGGATTTTCGGGGTGTGTGTGTGTACTTTCTTCGGAATTTTCCTTGCCTCCAAATATCTACCTACATAAATAATTTTTGGCCAGATATACATATATACAATGGAAATGTTTTTTTTACTGAAGTAAAATTCATATATCCAACAATATAGTTATAATATAGACATTTCATATGAAGGCAAGAATCACATGAATGTTTCCTTGTGAAAGATTGATAGCTCCTAATTGGCCACTTAAGCTATTCCAATGATATTTGAATGCAAACTAATGAGTTGGGCCTTATTTCCTTTCCCTTCTCTAGCAACATACAAGCTGTATGAGACTGTATTCGTCTGGATACGCATGGTATATATAAATAAACATCAAATATTATGAGAGTGTGAATTGAGAGAGCAAATGAACCAAGAACCATTCCAGCTTTTCATTCTACTGCAACACGTGCTTCCGTCATCAATGCATTTGGAATTCATATTACAACTCAATTACATTTAGAGAGATACTGCTTGAGACTATACACATTTATTTAACTTCCCCTTTTCCTATACATACACATGACAACTTATATGAGAACCAGTAAATGACACATGTATGGGGCAAATGAACATGTTCAAGCCATAGTAGTTTAACAATGTGCATAAATCATTGGCCATTTATTCAAAAGCCACAAGCTCTTCATCATAGCGTTACGGTACTTTGTCTTTATTTCATAACATGTATTATTTAGCTTCCCTCTTTAGGTGATCCTATTGAGTACATTAAGTGCCAAAGGCTATGACATTAAATGTCCCGGAATTATTTGTTAACCCGTAGGAAATGTGATGTGACATTCAAATAGTTTATTTATACCATCACAAATCCTATATAGTTTCGTATAAAGCGAAGGGCTTCATTAACTTTTCACATCATTCTTCTAATAAAACTATAGAGCTGATTCTGAGTTCCAATTATTGTTCCAACTTCCATGGTACTTGGATAAATACTTATTTCAAAGAAATCTCAGAGTTATGTAAGTTTTTCTCGAGAACTTGCTAAATGTTAAATTGAATGAATAAGAATTTCTTTGTTGCAGCCAGGGATATCATTGTAAGGAAATATGTGAGAAAATAATATTCTTTTAAATTGGTTCCTTAAACCAAGTATGTATTTTACTACTTTGACGCCATTGATTCCAACTTTTGTGTGAAACTTTCCTCCTCATTTTCTCAGGTACATAATTATAAATTGGATTCCGTATAAAAGCTGTAGATGGAAATAGTTTTCCCGAGCTACTCTTTAAACTTGTGTTACTGAGTAAACAATTTAACGTCTATAATATTATGAAAACTTTGTAAAGATGTGTAGTTAGAAAATGGCAATGACCCTCATCGATTACTTAGACTTACTATTATTGCTTTGCAATTTCTCTCTGGGTTCGTAGTTCTGCAGTTGCATTTTTTAAAACACACACATACCTAAATTCCTACATTGCATTCACCTCCCTGTATTGTGTAAAGGATTATGTACGTTCAAGTCATTGCCCTCGTCCTGCTGCTGCTGCGTCTGTAGTATACGTAGAGTGAAATAGTGTAGTCAAAGTTCATCACAAGCTTTCACCACGCAGTTGACAGGTCTATAGAACTTTCCGCCTTAATTTTGCCAAATACTTTTCTTAAATTGGGTCTCACAAAAACACAAATAGAGCAAGTGTTGATACAAAAAAAGTGAAAGAATTTTAGCTCCTACTTGATATGTGTACATGCTCCATCCTTACCACTATTTCTAATCAAAAAATATCAAGTGTGATATGGAGGAAGGAAATATAGAAGGAAAACAAAAGTTGTTTTGTTGCTAAGAAAAAATACTAGTATTAGGGATAAGTCCCTTTCAACTTGAGCAAACGGAAGATTTAAGGATTAGAGTGTGAGTGTAGTAATAGTTGAATGTGTTTCTAGAAGTAGGAAACACCCGGGAATAATCTTCCTCAAGGAGTAAAGGTACAGTTTGTAGCTTTCACAAATCCCACTGAAAGGAATGATTAGAAGGGGGAAAATATTGTGTGCATGAATGAAGCGAGCTATTTTTTGTGGTACAAGCATTACAGTGGTCAGTGTGTCGTAACTATTGCTTATAATTTTATGGTTAGAATTTTTCTTTTGCACAAATCCTTACACCACCGAGAGAACTCTCGCGTCCAAAATACTCTTCAAATCTTGAATGAACTTTAAGCTTTTAGCACATATAGTCAGCTCTATCGTGTAGACTTCCTCTCGTAAAAATTTCCTCCTATGTTCCAGAAAAATATTATTGGAAAATATATCCATATGATTCTCTGTATTTTAAAGCCTTTCCAACTAATAACTTGTTTGAGATTTTTGAGGTGTTTCAACTTGAAACCTTTTCCACCCAATAAAAAGCCACTTCTGAGGTTTCCGAAACTAATATCAAAGTAAATTCAACTATTTATGGTTACTTTGATGGAAAGGAAATTTCCCTGTGGAAATCCATGTAATTAGTGTTTATCTTTAATCTGGATCAAGAATTAGGTGTGTGTGTGTGTTTATATGTAGATGTAAATAAAAGTAATTGCTTTTGGAAACTTGTATGTAATTTCAAAGGTAAGAAAATGTTTGTTCTACACCTCCAATTTATGTAGGTAGATATAAAGTTACTAGACAAGAATGCATGGGGACGTTGGTGATGAAAGCATGGCTTAATTTAATAAATTGAGTATATCGTAGTAAAGAATAAGTTGGAGGAAAAGGAATGAACAAGGCCTATTAAGTACAAGAGGAATATACATGAGACTTTATCCCTGCATTCCTCCCAATTTGATTACGGGGCAGTAAACAAAAATGGTTAGATGATTTGCGTGGGCTGATTGCATGTGGGAGTGGATGCAATATTGCATGTTCAGTTAACAAGCTTGCAAAAAGGTATGTACGCACATAACTATATGTTTGAACAAGATATTTTAGCCAACTGTATAATCCATAGAGATTGGAGCAACTCGTATATTTGGTAAAGTAGGGGTAAGTCACAAATTGGGACTCCACAATGAAATTGGGGGGCCTCAATCATTCATTAGGGATTTGACAATTTGGGGAAAGCTATGCATTTATAGGAATGTTATGGTATAGGCGTAGCAGCTGGATTTCTATATAGTAAATCTATTCATGTATGAAATGTGAATATTCTGGGAGTAGACACCTGATATTTATATGCTACATAGTTTATTTCCTTTGTAAAGACCTGCTCACAGATGTATCGTCAATTCTAAAGACTTTCTCCACTATGGAACTTTCTCCCTATTTCTACCCTTTACTACTCAATGGGTCTCCAAGCTATGGGAAATATATCTACTCAAGTGGATATTTTTCTCTATTCCTATGTATTTCCATTTCAACTATTTTGTAGATATCTATATATTTACAAGTATAAGGATAAACAATATCATTCATATTCCCTAATATATATTTACATACTTCTATTAGGAGATATAGAAAATGATATGGTGGTGTTCCTGCCAGTAGTTCTTTACTCTCAATACCTGTTTCCTTTCCAACTTCCTCAACTACCAAATTCCATCCCTTTTTCAGGCGACTACTACTACTTCAAAGGAACTCATGACGTGCATTGATATGCAGCTCCGTATTCTTCCTTCCACACCATATTCTATATGAGGTTTTCAAAAGCAAATTCCCTTTTGTTCGGCTCAATTGATAAATTCACCAAGGCTGACAAAACTGTTTTTATGTTTCTGTTTCTAACCTTGAGAATTTTTTGGAAAAAAATGCAGTTGAATAAAAAAAATTCAATTCTTGGAATTGTTATGAATGGAAACGATTCTATCTTAGGAGATAAAAATACTCGTGGTGTAAGGGGGGAAACACATGAGTGGATTTCTCTGAATTCTTTATGTATAGTTCTTGATTTTTAGGTATATCTGTGGTATACCATCTACATAAAGTTTTTCAATTCAATGGTTTAGTTGGTGGCAGTAGTCGTAGTAATTATTATTATTTTTGATTCAAATGAAATTTTTCTGATATAATTTGCTCAAAGTTTTGCTACATTTACTCCTTACGGGGACTATCTGAAGAAACAAGGAAAATTTCCGAGAAACTATTGTTCATGGTTTTCTTGTTTATTTACTACATGTATCTATTTGTAAGATGTAGGGAGGCCTGGAACCATATAACGTAAAAAATGTTACAAACACAGATAGTAGGCAAGACATGGAATTTTGAGAAAATTTTCAAGTAGTTGTTTTTTGCTTTTGTCAGTTAAAAGACACATTCAAGGGAGTTTGGAAAACATTAAATTGCATTGATTTGGAGACAAAAAATAAAAACTCCCATATATGTACGTGTATATGAGCATATTAACATAAAAAATATGACGTAATGGGCTTTTTCTGAGAATTTCATTTACTTTCGTTGCTAAAAACAGGGAATTTCCCTAGTTGGTCAGCACATAAAAAGTAACCTAAATCAAAATTAACTTGAATTTTAAATCTTTTTAATTGTTTTCGTCACACGATTCCAAGTCAGGGTAAGGTCTAAGTTGATTCGGTGTAAGTTCAAGTAATGTTACTTTGAATAGGCGTGCGGGTTATAGTTTCTTTGATTTTGCCTTTCAATATTGACATAAATCATATAATCCAGAAAATGCCTTCCCATGGCACCTTTGTTCATTTTCTTCGGGTGTGACTCCCTTAATTTTTAGTATTTCATCCGAATCATGCAACCACGTTTAAGCCTAATTTACCTACATAGCTAAAACCTATGTATGTTATTAGGTCATTTAAAATACTCCATAATTAATAAGCTCCGACAGTTTTGGAAAATTTCCTTGTCCTACGGATAAGTCAAAGCTCATTAATTTTTGTCACGCTAATAAACTTTGTATTTCTCCTGCGTCTCTAAACTTATTCAAAATGCTTACTATTGAATAAATTAATGAAATTAAAGCCCGCTAGCACTGCTAAATCCCTAAGCTCCAATAAATCCCTTGTAAATGTCATTCTCATGAACACTCAATGTGTTTCATATTTTAAGCAACTTATTTTTACCCACATCCATTTCCTTTATTTTTGTAGCCACAAAATCTCTGTAGCTATTTCTGATCATAAAAACGATGTACATATCCAAAATGCAATATCATTGCCATACAATACATATATGCTAAGAACACATATTCGTTTTTGTTACTTTCGGAAGTATAAGCATTTCCTGGAGAAAAGCTGGAAATCAAAATCCAAGGGGATGTAATCACATTTGATGGTTATAGTAGGTCAGTCAACCTCTCAAAAATGTCTATTGTCAAACATCCAAGGATTGTTAGAAATAGTAAGAATAATTACTTAATTGGGTCAAAAGTGAGTAGTTGTTGGGAGTGGATGGGATCCATGGGATAATCAAGAATTCATTGAGTTGAGAGGCGTTATCAAAGTTTCTTCTCATTCCCAAGTCACTTTACTGCTCTTGACTTGTACTTTAATAGAAGGAGAAGCATAATAATTATCATCCTTTATTCTTCACCCTAAATAGCATAGCTAATGACTTTGAGGGAAAGTGTCTGCAATCCCTTGATGAATGAGTAATAAAAGCATAAAAAATCCAAACAATGACACTTTCTCCTTTTGAACCCGTCCTTGGAAAGTTGTCTATATATTTTTAGTATGTACATTTATGTATGAAAGAATAATAATGAATAAGCAAAAGTCACAGATGGGAAAACTCGTTGACAGAATAGTTATTTCTTGTTGAAATTAACTCCATGACATTACAAGTAGAACCTGGAATTTTTCTCCTGTCTCTTTCTATTTCCTCCTCAAACTCTGTCTCGAGGAAAGTGAAAGTCAGTTACTATGATTATCTTTCATCATAAAATTGTTCTTCATTTGACTTTCTTCAAGTCTAAGGGAGAGGAAATCACAAGGCAAAAAAACATTATGACCAAGGATAACGAGCTCTTTTATAGAGCGACCACCATATAACTCTTACTATCCCAACAAATTGTGGAGTCACAAAAGCAAATAAATATGCTACATCCGAGGGCAAGCACATGGATTGCCACGTGAAAATTATCTATTATTATCCACACATCTTCTCCGAGTGTAATTCAGCCAGTAAAAATTCACCGTATGATAAGACATTTTTAAGTGGAAATTCTGCTACCATGTAAATATGGCTAATCTAATCAGCCTCACGGCTCCTTTTTTTCAAAATCATTTATTATAGCAGAGTATTTTCAGGAGAAAAAGACGGGAGTGGTTTGATACCTGCGGAATTAAAGTCATCCACCTTCTCTCTCTCTCTCTCTCTCTCTCTCTCTCTCTCTCTCACACACTCTCTCTTCCTATTACAATGATACAATGTATTTATAGATTCCAGACATTCTAGGAAAATGTAAGAACAAATGGTGGATTTTGAGAGGAATAGAATTGGTATTATACTATTAGCCATAGGGAGGAATTACACTTATCTATTTTTAAGCTTCAATTGAAATATTGTTAGATAAAGTGACGCCGGAAGATAGGGCTAAACTCTGATATTACTCCAAAAACAAATTCATTTCAACTCAATTGAACGCCAAGTCCTCCTGCCACTTTAAATTTTGAGGTTATTTCAAGCCTTATCTATATATAAATATAGCCAAGCTCTCTCTCTCTCTCTCTCTCTACCTACCTACCTGTTCAAGTAAACCATTTCGTAACATTCTGGATTGCTTTTATTGTGTTACTGAGCTCATAATCTTCTATCATCCTACAAATTCCATGTCTCTTCTGTTTACGGAGAAAGGAACATTTTCAGTCCATTAATATCCGCCTCCTCTCTTAACCAACCATGTGTATCCTACCTTGTCTACTCATCCTATTGCTCCAATCCCTTATCACTTCTCCAGTCATTTCCACGAAGGATTTCCGGAGGACGAGGTATTTAGGTAATAATGGAAAGTGCTGAGATATGAAAATTTACCAATTTCCTCCAACTTTGAATATGCTGACAAAAATTATTTCATGTATAAGATATTATTAGATTATATTATGATTTCTAAGCTACAAAATAGCATTAGAATTTCCTTCCATGACTTCCTTCCTCTCCCATGCATAAAATACAAGTTTCAAGGATTATTATAAATTAACCTGTAGTCTCCATAAAATTACATGAGAAACATCTAACAAGAGAAATGTTAATGTCTCTCCAATACAAATGATGATCCTATGGAAGTAAATGAGCCGAAGGGATGTGTAGGAGATTTGAGAGGAGCCTTCGACAGAATCTCACTTTCTCTCTTCTTTTATAAATAAAGCATGTCCTATAGAAAAGTAAGAAAGTTCTCTTCAAATCCCCTAACTATGTAAAACTGCGTAAAAAATGAAATAGGAATTACCTTTGAAATCCCACAGACAGCTATTTTTTTAGCATGTAAAAAATGTAGGGGTACAAAACTACAAAGGGAAAAGACTTGGCCAGTCCTGTTTACAATATTGTAGTGATAGTAGTTGATTTTGTGTGTATGATAGTGCCCTGGCAGAAAGTATGCGTTGTGTGTGTTGAATACGTATAGGAAGTTGTTGTTAACAGTCGAATGAAGGCGTAGAGTAGAGCTTGTGTTGTGTGTACATAAAGACATAATCCCAGTCTTGTATCATCATTAATATTGATTGCGTAAAACCATCTCATGTATAGAGAAGGGGGCAACTTTGAACAAACTTGACAGTTTCTTTGATTACAGAGTGGATGGTGTTAAGAGGAGGGGAGTGTATACATAAGGAAGGATCTAGCATATTTTTTTCTCTCTTTCTCTCTCTCGCTTTCTTCACGCCTAAATCCCTCCTTTGGCTAGAAAAAAACTCAATCGCTCCTTCATTCCTTTACTACTTCTACCGCTCCTACTACTACTACTACTACTACTACTACTACTACTACAAGAGCTTCTGTCTCTTTAAATAAATATTACATTATTATTTTTAAGATAAAAGCTTGCTTTCTCTCAAAGTTGTTGGAAACTTTCTTTTTTATGTAAGTCATCAAACAAGTTTATATCCTGAGAACACACAAGCTTTTAGTAACATTTCCCTTGGATGAGTCACCAACGTTTAATGTATGACTACTACCTCACACATATTGTAATATATAAACTCTCTATCTCAGCCTAGTTATCTCCCAAGGATCATCATGAGCTGAATTTTCCCAGCCTCTCCTAATTCAACCTTATGTTCCTAATAATGATTTTTATAATCCTAAATTATGGAGCAAGATAAAATTTTAACGTATAATATTTTCTAGCGATTTCTTTCATTTTGTTATTTTTTTTACTCTTGTGACTTGAGTTCATGCTAAAAATGATAAAATTATAGATCTGGTCCTCAACTTGAACTTTTGGAGTTTAAAAGCAGAGCAAGGTAATTTTACTATATTTATGGGTTCTGATTTTTGTTATTGTTGTTGTTGTGGTTTTGGACTTTGAATTATTTTTGAATCTTGTACATGCATAGCTGTAGTGCTGTATTGCTTAAACAAATAAGGAATGATTTTGAGTTGGATGAAGGAGCTTGCTTTCTAATATAATGGGACTTTTAGAGATTTGGTGAAAGCAGAGAGAGAGAGCTTTGAGTGTACTACTTGGGTTGGAGAGCAAGTGAAGCTTTTGTTTTTCCGGGGAAGCTAAGTAAGTCACTTACGGTTCCTCCTGCTCCACACTCTATTCGCGTATCCGTACAACACTAGTGGAGGAGAATGTGAAAGGGAACTACATACAATACTTCCCCTCCTGTGAAGTAGCAAGTTATAGAAAGACTTTACAAATCCGGTGCAACTTTCACTAAGCTCCGGAGTCTAGACAAATGTGTTTTCCTTACAAGCTACAAGGCTACCACAAGAAGCTGACAAAACCAAATGCATTATGGAGGTTTACTCCACACAGAACAAATTTCTATACTTTACAATACTAACTTCCCTGAATCAATGGGAATTTATATAAGAAAAAATCCATGTCATTTTGGTGAAATAACTTTGAGGAAATGGAAAAAAGAAGGGAGAAAGTTGTATTTATAAAGGATTCTGTAGGCGTCACTTGTGTAGTAATAATTATTAAAGAGTCTATTCTGTTGACAAAGTTTAGATTAATTTATTATTAAAATAGTAATTATTATAATTATTATTCAAAGAAAATGTCTTACTTTTGGTGGGGCATGGATACATTATGAGAGGTGTGTCAAAAATGGGAAGGAAGTATTTAGGTTGGAATGTGTTTCAAACCACGTAAAACATTATCATTTGTCCTGATTTCTTCCATGGTACTGTCCCTATAGTAGGTTGAGAGGTTGAGACTTCCCGGAAAGGATATATATGTGTTGTGTAGCCCTGGTGGATTGAGACGGTGAAATAAAAGTGTGATCTAAAAGTTTCTCCGAATGAAAAGAAATCTCGAGAGACATTAGTTGGTGAAAAGAAGCAGAAAACTAGCATAATCAAAGTGACTAGGACAAGTAAAGAAACTTTGAGTCCCTTGACAATTCTAGGGGATATCTTGTGGATTTCTTTCTTATGTCTCTCCAGTAACTTTGCCCAAAGTAGGCTCAAAATGTGTAGAAACAATAATATGTGCTCATACATAAAGACGTACATGTTCACATTTGACACAAGGAAAGGTTGTTTCATTTGGATACAGCCGAGCCCTTTCATTTTATCAAGAAAATAATTTCCTAGGAAATTCAATCATTTTTACAAGGACGAAAATATTTTATTGGCCACTTGATGAGCAATAAATGTCCCTGTTTATAACCCAATTTGAGCCTTTTCATGCTTTTTGATGGAATTAATTTATTCTTTTTTGAGCATTTCAAAAATGTCTATGTGGGTGTGGGTGGAAATAATATTGGAGAGAGAGAGAGAGAGAGAGAGAGGTTCTGATTAAATATTCCTTCAGTTTTATTTCTCCCATCCTTTCCTAGCAATTTTCTCCAGAAAAATTCCATTTGAATTTTGTCACATTTCCTTGTTTTTCCCTACCTGGCACTACTAGTAAAATATTTTCATATTACTTTCACCCTATGCTTTCACTTTTGACTTTCACATCACTTTCTCCAATTACTTTCCTTATACTTTCCCCTCTGCTCCCATACACTTT
Source organism: Spatulosminthurus flaviceps (assembly GCA_034693705.1). Classification (NCBI taxonomy): domain Eukaryota; kingdom Metazoa; phylum Arthropoda; class Collembola; order Symphypleona; family Sminthuridae; genus Spatulosminthurus; species Spatulosminthurus flaviceps. The sequence goes on along the minus strand of JAQFXU010000165.1, from coordinate 45,867 downwards.
CTCCCAACGATTTCCTTATAATTTTACACCCTAGACTTTCCTTATACTTTCACACTGAAATTTCCTTACTTGCCCTGTGCTTTCACCATAAAATGTCATTCTTATGTAGGTGTAGGTACAAAGTAACTGAGTTTGTTGGGAAAAATAAGCCCAGAGAGAAAAGCGAGAGAGAGAGAGAGAAAAGCTTTTCGGAGCATTGGAGTAGACAGTTGTTTATTTATGTAGCTGTATGGTGAAAATAGGAAGGATAGGAATAGTATCAAAACTACTATTGAATTTTCACGAGTATTGAAGAAATCAATTTTCTCCACTTTATCGCTCCTGCATAGTCATAACAAGTTACCAAGTGTAAAATCCTCTTGTCGTCCTCTTTCTTGAAAGTCAAAAGGAGAAGAAACTTTTCTTCACGGACCATCATATATGTACATGTGCAAGTAACACTTTACTTGATGGTAAAAATGTACAAAAGTTAGGATAGTTGTCCATGAAATTGAATCTTTGTTTCCTTGGTGAAAACTTAATGTTAGACTGCATTCAACTATTATTCGAAGCAAACCTTAATCTTGGATTTTCAAGCCACCTGGCCTATACAACTCTTTGCGCATTCCCCTATTTCTAAACATTTCCTATATGACTACTTTAGTAGCCAATGTTGTTGACTGAGTGGGGGGAAGACAAAGAGAGAAAGAGAGAGAGAGAGAAAACAAACATATCTGGAGGTATTAAAGGTTCGTGTACATAAAACCGATTCAAGGAATCGGCTCCAACAACCAAATAAAACGTGGGTTCCGTCTTCTCCAGGAAGAAGAAGAAGACGAGGAGAGAAAAATGATGCATTAACAAGATTTTCTTTGGTTTGCAAACATTTCCTCACTTCCGCTGGCCTTCTTGCCCTTGGACTTTTCTTTTGTACCTAACCATTGTAATTGGAATTAATTGTCATGGTCATACAATGGATAGCAATAGATCAAGCTAAGACTTGTTGGAAAATCTGGAGACCTTTCATTGTTCTCCCATATCATTCCTGCACTTGCCTTTTCAGCATAATCTCCCTCTCTCTCTCTCTCTCTCGAGTTCTTTGAAAACCCCACGTCCTCCTATAGTCAGAGAGGGAAAAGGACCAACCGTTTTGTCAGACAAGTGAATGTAACCAGATGAGCTTCGTACTTTGACCAAAAGATTTTTTTCATTCATTTCTATTCTTCTTGTAGCAATTCTTCATATAAATATGCTCCTTAAGTTAAGGACGAGTTCAAAAAAGGAGTCAATAGTAGTAGGCACCAGTGGAATTGGCTGGGTTGTGGTCAAAATCCAACTTTTTTCTACCTCTCTTTTTCTTCCTTTTCATTTTCTTTCTCTCTCTCTCTCTCTCTCTCTCTCTCTCTCTCTCACGACTTTTTCCCTGCCTTTTAGTTGGCACGACTTCACACATGCTTTTGTATAGGGGAAGGAAATTTGAAAAATGAAAAATTTATCTTGTTAAATAACCTCTCCCAGACTAGTAGTAGCTCCTTGGAGGCTCTGCGGAAACCATAAAGTAAATTCCTTGTCAAATATAGTCAAAGTCAAAAGTCTTACAAGAAACATGGAATCAATAATTGTGTTTTTTTCTCAACCTGTCAAACATACAAGAAATATGGTTGAAGGAAGAAGTTCTTTTTTTGGCTTTATATATATATATATCTATAGGGAAAAGGAATAGAAAAAAACCTTTCTTTTTCTGGCTTATATAGTAATGATCACTACTACTATTTGCAAATGTGGGCTAAAACTATGTATGGGAGATCATGTGAGAAGAAGAAAAATGATGGATTTTATCCCTTGAAATTTTATGCATCTCACCATAGACAAGGATGCACTTTCCAAATAGATTACAAAAAGTTGTCAGTTTAAAAAGACATTAATTACAAATTATATGTACGAACTTTCTCTATAGACTTACACTCACTATTTAAAATTTAATATTAAAAATTCTATAGAGAATATGTGACTTGGGTGTTAAATGTCCTGGTCCTTTGTATAAATTGAATGAAAAAAGTCCTCCTTTTAAATATGTATAAAACTGTCATATTATTGTTGTAAGTTGGAGTAGTGCAGTGGAGGAAGAATAGGAAGGAAAAAGGATGAGAAAAAAGTTTGATGGATTTTTTTTCAAATATAAATAAGATTGAGAAAATAGCCTAAAAAAGTGAAATGTTGGGAAATAATTTGAAGGAAAGTGACTGACTGAGTAGAATTTGAGAATAGGCTTTTACTTAAGGATGGAGAATATCTCCTCTTGTTGATTCACAATTTAATCAGTGCGAAAACTAAATGGAAGATTTGGTTTATTGACTACACTCTATACGTTTAATATTGCGGGAGATTGTTCAGTTTCATTTCCACTAACTTCGTTATGAGTTTCTTCCACGGATTTTATTAGACTACTCTTCCTTCAAGGCTACTATGTAGTTTCCAGGGTTACATTTTATGAGTAACCTTGAGTTGAACTCAGAGCAGCATGTACTTACCTGCTATTCTTATTTCTAAATGAGGTTTTTCTTCTCTTGCAAATTAAATGGAATTATTAGAAAAACCACGCAACTAAATTTGAACAGTTGAAGCTTTTCATGTCAAAATCTTATATACATATAATTATTTACTTACAAGCAATCCTATCAAGGTGTCACCCCCCAACCCATGGGTTTAACATTTTTAATGGATGCATCCCTTCATATAAATGCCCTTTTGACATGTCACCCACCTGCAAACTCATATTTGAGTTTTTTTAAATTGTCGTTTCTTGGATTTTTAGGCCGAAATTGAAAATTGCGATTTTTAAATGGGATTTAAGCTGGAGAATTTTAGTTTTCACGGGTTCACCCATAAAATTTGTAAAATTTTCAAATTTTCTCAAACTTTTTCTTATGAATTTGCAGGTGGGTGACATGTCAAAAGGGCATTTATATGAAGGGATGCATCCACTAAAAATTTTAAACCCATGGGTTGGGGTGACACCTTGATAGGATTTCTTGTTAGTGGAAGAAATTCATGAAGACTTTGATTAACTCGGACCATTAATATAAAAAAAACTATAGAATGGAATTGGTTCAACTCGAAAATTGGACTTTGAAAAGGAACTCTTTATTTATAAAAGAGTAAATTGGCGGCAGTTGGTGGAAATTGTATTTTTTTTAAATTACGGAAAAGAAAAATAACCATCAATTCTCCAGCAATTTTCCTCTCTAATTTGTTTTTATATGCAAACTTCATTTTCTCTTACTTTCAAATGGTTAACCTTTTATTGGCATGATTTGTAGTATAGACCATTGTAATTCTCTCTATTCTAAAGTTATTTGGACAGGGACAGACAGAGGAAAGGAATTGAAATAATAATAATCAATTTAAATCATCTTTAATAAGAAATATTTTGGCCCCCATTTCCAGCAACCTTTTCTGACTTCAACCTCTAAACAGTATCTCATGGCTCACTGAACATTCTTGCATTGTGTTGATTTTCTAATATAGACTTTTTTGTAGCTTTCCAAGAATGTTACACTATAATTTTGACCGAACAAGAAAAATCCTCTGGACAAATACTATATATCCATCTTAGCCTTTACACACATTCGTTTTTCTCTCATAGATTTTCCAGTACTTTCTCCAGCATTCCTTCCTCCACTTATTGTATTCTATACAACCATTGGAATGTAGGAAAGAGGATATTTTGACAGTGTTATTGGAAGGGAGAAAGTAAGGGAAAACAAGACATTTTTGTTCCTTTATTTTTCTATGAGATGGCCCAAAATGGAGAAAATAACTATTCTATTGGTGAAAGGTTTCATTGACAGCCATACATTTTATTTTCTGAATGGAAACATATGGATAAACAAGGAGAAGGGGAAGAAGAAGACGAACACGAACACGAAGTGTGATGAAAAAAATATTAATGGACTTTTTAGTTTTTAACAAGGGAAATACAATGGAAACCGCAGGGTTATTATTCACTACATATATTTCCTCCTTATATATTTCCCCAAACTGCGGGGCTTTTGGGATCGGAAGAAGCGTCAATGCTTATCAGTTTTCTTTTTGATTTGACAAGACCAAGAGAGCAATGTAATTTTCCTCTATGTCACAATCTACACTCTTGTATTAGCTTTTACATATAACATATTATTTATTGCTTCCAGGGATTTTCACACTTACACACATAGGAGGAAGCATATATGCAAAATCCTAAAAATTGAGCCATCAAATCAACAATGATAAAATATGGTGAGGTCAGTTGGTAGCGAGTTATATTGCTGATGGAAGCATATTTTATCCTTTCAGAGATAACCCCCTATGCCTAGCATGTTACATTATCTATATATAAATATAATAGTATAAAGGGGAAAAATAATACAGAGTAAAAAACCTACGAGGAAAAAAGGCATAAGGAACGTCGAGCTCGCTGGGTTGATCCGACCCTTGTAAATATGATCCTAATCCAGACAGGCTATTCTACCAGTGTGGCAGTGGAGATGAGCATGTTACGTTAGAATAGTAAAATAACTTGTACAGAGGTAGTAGTACACTAGAAATACTAGAATATGTAATTACATACGTTGTCTCTTTATATAGAGAGAGAGAAAATTCAATAAATCTAAACTTGATTCTACATTTTATTATATATCCGACACAACATTATAGATACTACATTGATAGGAATATAAGACATAAGTTTGTATTCATTGTAGATGTAGCTATGTTTGTGTGTGTGTGTGTGTAGTATTTTATGGAGAACATGATGGCATCATCCCTAAAAAGGAGCCAACATACGCATAAAGCAGCGTCCGGTGAAAGCAATAAATAAACTAGTATCTACGACCGTCTCGTACTTGTACTCCCCTGAGCTTACAATACTATTCCTACTCCTACTACATACTACATGCAATGATACTACTATAGCTCGTAACTCAACTCCCACTAAGCAATGCCTCTTCTCTATCGACGGCTTCATACTAGAGGATATGACTGTCCCTGGCATTTACATTCAAATATCCAGATACATACTACTTCTCTGAGAACCGGGTAATCCGAGGCTGGGGATGTGTGTATGTGCATATGCCACTCTAGAATAATAATAATAATAATATCATGTGAGAGTGTAGGGACGTCAGGAGCAGGAATCTCATAGCTTTTCAAATTGTAACGTATGAGTTGTCAGAAAAGAGACTTATTTAAAAGATATTCATGCAGTCTCCTTGACACCCTCAAATTGTTTCCGTTTGGATGGGAGAAGGAGGAGTAGAAAAAATACTTGCACCATTGTCATTTTATTATTCGCTTAATTGCGTGAAGAATGACTATCTCGGGGAACAGTGGTCACGACTCATACCGCAGACGTCATACAAACTCAAAAATAACTTGCTTTGTCCCTTATTTACATATACCTCTTGGCTTTCACCAAGAGGGAGATGAGTGGTGGAGGAATGTTCTCATACATTTGTGAAAATGCAAGGATAAAAAGGGTGGAAAATTCCTGGTACAAAGCATGGCTCATATTTGAAGATCTGACCCTTTCCATAACTTTACATTTTCATAGGACACAGTCGTAAAGAAATTACTTCATTTAACCTTGGCTTTGTTTAGTTAATTTGTTTTTATATATTTTTTGTAAAAATTCTATTTAAAAAATTGTGAGATTTTAGCCAGTTACATCTTCTGAGATTTAGTGGAATTTGTTAAATTGTATTCCAGACGTATGTACATACAGAGGGATGTACAAATCCCTCTAATTACATTGGCTGAGAAAAAAGTATAAGTACTTACCTTGGAAGGGATTTCGAGGTTTTTTTGTCACTTTCTTGTCTATACTCATTAACTTTAATGCTAGAACGTATGTATGTGTTTGTACATATGTTTTTTTCTTGTGTGTGTGTCTCTCTCTCTCTCTCTCTGCGTCACAAAAGTGAAACTGGACAAGTTGGACGTGGTAAATTTTCCTTGAAATGAAAAGTAAAATAAATCTTGTTGCTGATACTTGGAGGAAAGTATAGCCTGGAGAACTATACTGGGCTAAAATTTAAGTATTTTAGTTGGTAGAGTCCCTGAGGAAAGCAAATTAACATTGCTTTCTCCTGATTCCCTTGTTGGAATTTCTCCCTACAAGAGTCCATGGGTTGCCTTTCAATTGCAGTTTCCTAAAAACCGCAGGAGTATAAGGAAGTTTGTGTCTTGCTTGGGCCTATATTACTACTATAGACAAAATCCTAGTGGATATTGCTGTAAAAGGGCAGAGAGGACTAGTGTTTCCATATAGTGGTACATGGGGAAAAGAGAAATTGTGAAAGTTGGGAAAGTTGTGCACTTGAGGCGACATTAGATCCCGTACATGTGGTCAAAATCCTTTGGCTGTTATGGCTAATAAATACAAGTACCATATTATTTTGGACACTACTGGCGTCTGAAGTTAATTTATCTTCGTGCTCGAAAATTTCTGTATTTGTCACTCTCATTTATAAAAAAAAAGTGTATCTATTATATACACATATATAAACATAGTTTGACCCACCGACACATCAACCCAGCTATTTATGCTTGTAACCACAAAAATGTATTTCTCAAAATATTTGCCACTCTATAAACTCACTCTTCCCTAGTTTTTTCTCCTCCTCTTCGTATGCAAAGCCAGAGCTCTAGTAAATATGTTCTCCTCTGAAGGAAAAAGCGGCTTTTTTTCAAGCATAAACTCACAAGTTTGCCCATGCCTTTAGCCAGACTATTTAGCGAAACCATTGGAAATTCTATGTATCTACGTGGATTTAATGGACTTGGACTTTTATTACCCTGCCTCCAACTACACATAATAAAATAAAGCTACATCTGCACTTAAATTTCAAGCAAATTAATTGCCTTCCTAGCTCTACTTTGGCTCGTTTCGTGGCTTGTAAAATTTTACTGTTCCTCTAGTCTCATTACAATCTGTAGAATCTTATAGAACCTTAAGGCACTATTATTTCCTCCCGATGAAAATCCTATTCCCTAATCTTCAGTTTATAGGACTTGATTCAATTGAGGATCAAAATTTCTTTCTCTCTGGTTGTGTGTGTGTGTGTGTGTGAAAAAAAGGGAAATGAAAAAATTGAAAAAAATTCTAATTTTGGAAAGGAGCAAAGGAAATGGAGAGAGAGAGAGCTAAAGAGAGAGAGAGAGAGAAACTCACTGTCATTGTCATTCGTGGAAATATGAAATATTCATTGAAAAAGTTTTTACCCATCTATCGTTATTCTATTTCCGCTTCCCTTTTAATCATTGTCAGCACAGATGTATTTTCATTCCATTAGTTCTCACAAAGACTGACTCTTATCTTCCCTTGAATACTAATTTTTTCATTTGTGTAATTCTCCCACGGAATCTGACTCACTAAAGTAGTTCCAATCGTGCGAGACCAGAAGGAAGGAGACACTGACTGACTGCAGATAGACGACGACGACTTACCGTAAAATCTGTAGTATCATCTCCTTTTTATGTTACAGCCCTTTGGGGATTATCATTTTTCCAAATAAAAAAATCTATAGAAATCCCAGTGATAATTACAATTTTTATCATTACCGAATACGATTTTTCCCTCACCCCACAATTCATAAACAAATGTACTATGAGCAAATAGAAAGGAAATTTCTGCTAACAATTTCATGCGTTTCTACATATTTTGGATGAATATTGATATTATTGTTCTCAAATTATTAGTTGTATTCAAATACACTGAGTTGCTCTGGGTCTCTAGTTTTATTATAGATTTGACGGTAAATCTTTTTGTCATGGGATAGAAATTAAATGCGCATAGAGCATTCTATATATAAGAAACAAAGCGTTAATTCCACTCTTGAAATACCTATACTATGTGATATGTAAAAAGTATAATTTTTTATTCCTATAGGAATAAAAAATTTGACTTCTCTTCCCTCCAAGTTGTTCACTCTTTGCTCAGGATTAAAAAAAAGCGAAGGAGACTAATGGATATGGAAAAAAATTGACATTAAATTGAATATTGGATAGTAGAGAGTGAATTACTCTTTAATTTATAGAGAAAACTATCATCATGTTGAAAACATTCCTGAATTCAAATTTTACTTGACGAATGGCTATTGGATTTGGTGGTATGAGAGAGAGTGAGAGAGAGTGAGAGAGAGTGAGAGAGAGTGGGGGAGAGAGAGAGTGAGAGAATTGTAATTAATTGCCCTCGCAAATACCACTTGCCTTTCACTAAAACTCCCTACCACACCCACCCACTTCACATTCTTACTCATTGTCAGAATTCTTACCTCGTCAATGTAACAGTCAGGAACAGATTTGGAGAGTAAAAAGGCACTTTCTTCTCAAGTCGAAATGGTCCCTACACTTTCTACACCAGTATCTCTCACTTCTTTCCTCTCCCCTAATAAATATCCCACTGATTTGCATAATATATAGTAAAATATAGAAATATTAGCGTGTATGCAAGGTATGCAGAGCTACACGTGAATGTAAAGGAGAAGCTACTCCTAATACACTTTTACGAGCCATTGGAAGGGGCAGATGGAAGGTGGGAAGATGAAGGGTGACTGAAGGAGTAATGTAAGGTTAACCTTTCATGTAGCTCTCATTATGTATTTTAAGATGGGAAAATTCTGACCTCAGATGAAAGTATTGGTGTCGTAAAGGAGTGGTAGCGTGTGTGCGAGTGTATGGAATAGTAGATATTCTGGCATGAGTGAAAGTATATATATTTTTTATATACGTAAATATAGGGAGACAAAATTCCATGCTTTCACTTCTTCCTTTCTCTTTTCTTTCGAATAAAGTATGGTGGATGGTAATGAAAGCTGAGTCGCGGTTGTATAAGAAATGATGGCTATAGTCCTTATAATAGTACTCTAGTCACGACTTCCCTTGGTCTCCTCTCTCCCCATAGCTACAAGAGGATTTACATAGGTAGATAGCTAGGGAGAAGTGAAAGTAAAAAGTAAAGTTGGAGAAAGCTGGAAGACCAAAATCTACTACTTAAATGTCGAGTGGGGGGCTTTTCCTTGCTTTACTTATTGAGCAAAGAGAGAGAGAGAGAACATATGGACCCAGTCCGTATCTCGGTACGAAACTCTCTCTCTCTCTCTCTATTAATGAGAATGCATGTATCCTCAAGACTCGTTAGGTGTTGATAGTGTTGATGAAGGAGAATGGATCAATAGAAGTAATTTACTATTCTTTAGTAAATCTATATCTCAAAGGAATCATTTCCTAAATTCCAAGTTTCATTTTAAAATTTCTTTCTTTCTATTTTTTACAATGCAATGTATTTTACAGGATGAATTTTTTTATTCCCTTTTTTATAGCTGCTCCGCTTGGGAAAAACTCTTTCCCAACTTATAAAATATCTTCTGTATAATTATGAATTTTATGAGCATATTCTTCATATAAGATTTTTTTTACATTTGAGATCTATTTGAAAAAAGTATTTTATTGCTTGGAATGGAAAGGCTGCTCGTGAGAATATTTATTATGAGAGTTACATGTATAGTTACAGAGCTATATATATGTACATTCCAAGGGATTTTTCCCTTTTTCTTTCTGACGAAACTTTTGAGTCCTACGAAGGCTTCATGATATCTATATATACATGATACATTTATATAAAGCTTACTCATCTTTCACCAAACACACAAGCTTATCATGTCAATCAAATTTTTAGCCAAGCGGATGAGTTGGATCGGGAAATTTTGACATAGATTGAACGAATGTCATTCCTGAGATGTTAAATTACTTTGTGAGTAGGAGCAGGTAAGTTCCGAAACAATGACAAGTTGTCAAAGAAAATCATTTAAAAATCCAACTTTAAGTATCTAAATTTGTTCGTTTTTTCTCCCTTTTTAGACTGGACTATACTATAGAGCATGTTTGAAGTCCTTGTTGAAATAAATCTTTGAGAACTTTTTCAGTTTTTCCTCTCTCAAATATCTACTATAGTAAAAGGAGCAAGTTTTATAAAACCTTCCAAACTTTCCCCATATCATAGACAATTAATCTTTGGGAAAAAAACAAAAGTAATAGTTGTGGTTTGTTATGGAGTTCTAGTACATGGGAATATTTTAAAAAGGGAACATTCGCAAAAGCTATTACGTTCTGAAGCTAAATTTCCCATTTTTAGGAAGGTGCGTTTTTTTAAGTTGAAATAAAGAGTTTACCTCAACCATGGGATAAAAAATGATTCATTTCCCTAAATATTCTTTGAGACAGTAGGAGAAAGTTGAAGCTCCTTGGGAAATGGGAACTTGTGGAAAGATGCGTAATTGAAAGCAGAGCCGTGTAAATAATTAATTTGTATGGGAACTGCACAAAATACTCAAATTCTGTGGATCATCGCTGAAAGAACCTTAAGCAATGATAGATGAAGCGTACAGCATATAATTTAACAATCATCTTACAGCCCTTCTCTCGTCAATTATGGAGAGCCTGTGTGAAGAAAATGTGCTTTTGAAATCACATGAAATAATTTTTTGCTCAAGAAATAAAAACCCGGCATAAAAAAACTTGTTCTTTATTATTGGCGAAGAAAATTCTATCGCAGAATTCCAAACCTCTTCATAATTTTTTTTTATTTGATTAAACCAAGTAAATTGCACTAAAAGTTTATTCATAGGAATTTTCACAATCCTCACTTTTTTACTATTATTGCTCATCCCCACAATGTCAACATTGTGTGTCACATAATATTGCGGAAGAATCCCTGGATAAATGTCATTGAGATAAGAAGGAATGAATTAATGTAATTATTTAATTAATTTGAAAATGTAATATCCCCAGGAAATTAAACTTTCTTCGGGTCATTTTTCTAAGAAAAAAGTCTACTTTTACCCGATCTTTTTTCGTATATTGTAAAATGAAAGTATAAGCTTTCACTAGGCTTTTTATTTTTACAAGAAAGTCTTCATTTCTTCAAAGAAATCTATATATTTATCTACGTATACATATATATATATATATATATGTATACGTAGAAGGGTAAATGTCGCATAATAAGTTCAGTGCACGTTGTAGAAGTTATCCCTTAGGCTTAATGTTGTCTACGATAGAAGAAAGAAGTTTCAAGCTTTCTCCTCCTCTGCCCTTGATTCCTTTCAAGTTTATTTTGGCACTGATATTAGAAGTTGGGAAAGTCGTGGAAATTCCCTATAAAACTCAACATCAGTAGTTTATCCTCACTTTAATACCAAAACAAAATAGTGATTAAACCTGTTGTTATTTCCTAACCTATAGATATAGCATAGGAGCATCCAGTGTAAAATGAACGGAGAAAGCTTGAAACTTCGTCCTTAATAACATGAATTCTCTTTACTATTTCTACTCTTTACACTCCCACCATACACCAACACACCCGAGAAAAAATCTCTCTCAGAAAAGTTGTCTAACAGAATTTCATTCATCACTCATCCGGACGTTGAAATTCATGGGTTTGCATTTTGATGAAATCACTCGAATCATTTGTAGAATCACTTATCAGATTTCCTCCGTACGCATTTAAAATAGGTGTATATTTATGTAGGAGGACGCGTAGTAGAAAAGTATAGTATTATCCTCTGAGAATGAATGTCTACAGGGTTCGTAGGAGCATAAAATTGAGTCAAGTCCTGCTGTGACAAATAGAGTATTGTCAAATGGTCTGCCAAAAAATCCTAACCTGCCAAGTTAGAGTCAAGAATGAGAATGAACAATGCCAGGGAGAGAAGGAGGAAGGAGAAAATGCTGAATGGAATGGCGATCAATGGTTTTGTTGGAAAAATTACTTTCATGTCACTTCTACTTATATCATGAAATATAGTGAAGAGCCAGTCAGATCTCTCCTCACAAAAACTTTATATTTTTTCTTCCCACTAAAACTTTATCTATATGTATATTTTTTTTTACATTTGTCTTTAATATATTATATGTATATACAAATACTAGACCTATATTATAGCCAAATACTACTCCTCTATGCTATAGCACAGGAGAAAGTTAGAACTCCCAGGTATCCATGATTATTACCTGATTTTTTCCTCAAACAAATGATTACAAAGCAGACATCTTATTATCCTTATCCTGCCGAACCCCAAGCATTCATCATTTTCAAGGGAGACAAGGATGGAAAGAGGAAGGAAGAGAGACAGATAGATTGTAAGAGGGCGAGAGAATGATAAAGAGGAAGACAGAGAGAGAGAGAGAGAGAGAGAGAAAAGAGCAGAGCAGAGATAGTGACATCAGACAAAGCATTTCAACTGCATTGAGACTATAACATTCTCAAAGATTACGCCAAGGGAAAAACGAACGTTTTTTTCGCCAATGTATAGTATAATGTCTACATTAGGAAAAAAGCTCCAACAAGAAGAAGACAGAGTCAAGATATAATGTAGTGATCTTGACTTAATTCCGATAGGAGGAGTATTCAAGCCAGCTAAAAGCATTCGCTTGTCTCTATCCTTGCTCATTCTATTTACTCTCTCTCTCAGTAATCTGTAGCTTACTTGATTACCAATAGGAAAATGCCCACTCATGACAAATTGCACGTTTAAGTAGGGTAGGTCTCCCTTATTTCATCCTCTCCTGGATATGGTTCCTCCTTTGATTTCCACAAAAGTTCCTTGAAAATGTAAAATGTTTAGTTGAACAAAAAAAAATTAGTATAGAAAAATAAATATACAAGGTATAAAAACTTTCTCCTGTTAGTGAAGGTGAAAGGGATTAAACATTAAAACACACCTTAATGATTAGGATGCTAACCATAACCCAGGGATGTAGGGTTAAAGGAAGTAGGGGGAAGTGGCAAGTGTTTGGTCCATTATGCAAATAGAGTCATGATGCGAGTAAAAGGAGGGAGCGTGAAAGAAATGGGCCCCTTTGTCCACACTCAAATATGTTTTTCTTTTTGATAAAACTCGGCTTCTAGAGGGGTAATGAGCTATAGAAAGAATTTAATTGGAAGCAGCAGAAGAAAGGTTGATGTTCAGGTGCTATAAGGAGGAGTATTGAAAAGTATAGAGAAAAGTTTGGAAAAATACTATGCTAGGAATTTCCATTCCATGGTCAGAGTACCATTGAAACAGTGTGTGAGAAAGATAATAAGAGCCAGATAGAGAGAGAGAGAGAGGGAGAGATAGGGAAGAAGTAGTAAAAAGAGGGAACGACGTCGACTCCGTTAAAACCAACCGTACCTGAAGCTCTGGTTAAAAGGGCTCCACTCTCTCCTCATGGTCCCAGTCAAGTTCCAAGCAGACAAGCATTCTGCTAACAGTACGAAAATTAGCTGAAACAAGTCTTGAACAATTCAAAGCTCCTCCATTATTTCCTTCGAGATTGAATTTTTTTTCTCCTGGCTTCAACCAGCTCAACTTTCCACAATCTTTCCTATTACCTCATTGTTCTCACTCCTCAGTGGACTCTCAGCGGTTAATACTGGATTGTATTGTGTACTTAAAAATCCATTTCCTTTATCTCAAAGGATTGTTGGGCCCTGTTATTTAACCTCTCTCTCTCTCTCTCTCGCTTTCTACCTTGCAAAACCGCAAGAGAATCTATTTAAGGAATACTCAAGTTCATAGTTTTTTCTTGGTGCTGGAGGGGGGAGAGTCTGGGAAAGCAAGTTTATATTCTCATGCCTTTTTCCAAATGTGTGCTGCTATTTCTCGGACAAGAGCTCATGGACTGTTGGACTGAGTGAGTCTAAGACAAAGTAAGGGGAGGAGAAGGAGTGAAGAAAAAGTTGTTTGAGAAAAGAGAGTAATAATTGAAAGGAAATAAGAGCTGCTTCTGGAAAAGACCATCTTTGTTCTCTGTACAGACACACAGTTGGAGTAATCAGTTTCCGCATCTTTCAATTAACCAGCATGTATAATTTGATTTAGTCTATTATCCATATATCGCAGAGGGTGAAACGACCAATTCAATCTTCTTCGTCTTTTCCTCTCACAACTACCACTACTACTGCTACTTTGATCCTCGCTCCTTCTTTCACCCAGTATACCTCGTGAACTTTTCAAGTGAACTCTGTGATTTAATTTGACTGCTTTTACCATAGCTCAACCTCAATGTAGAACACATACCTCAATCCACATTAAATAGATCAACAACCATTGTCATTGTATCTGCATTGAGAAGGAAAAACAGAGGAGAAGAGAGAGATTCACTCTCTCGTATACTCGTACTCTTACTCTCTCGGTGTCTCTCACTCGTGAACATGTTTCCTCTTACCAACAACGTCGACACAAAGGGCATACCAAATAGTCAATTGTAAGTTGAGGCGAGGGAAGAACACATAACCCCTTCATCCTTTTCCCTCTACTTAAACCATTCTGGAGAACACAACCTGCGTGCAAAGATTTGACTTAAGAAAATATTGCCCCTCACTCTCCCATCCCGAGTCTCGCTAACCAGGCCCACGGTGTAGGGAGCACTTTTCATCAGAGGAGTGGGGCCCACTCTCGCACTTTGTATCTCTCTTTTTCCTCTCTACCCGCTATTTTTCTTGTCCCGTGTACTACACAACACTCGGAGAAAAAGTGAGAGAGAGAGAGAAAAAGACACACACGTCTATAAATCCAAGCTATACGCGGAACGGATCAAGGGCTGAATTCCCTATGTGAATGCGATGGACTCGTGAAATAATACAGTGACAGGGACCATTTACTATAAGTCCGAGTAAGTATCGAGCTGGAAATTGGACGTTTTGTCAGGAGAAAAACGCTCCTCTCAAACCGCTATCATCGTGTTCAGTTTGTTTGAATAAACTTTCACTGGACTTGACTTGATTTCTTTGGCGTGAAACTCCCCTTTTATCGTCTTTCATCCGACGACGTGTGTGTGTGTATGTGAGTGTGTTTGTGTGTACAAACGAACGTTCTTAACCCTTCTCCTCCTCCTCCTCCTCATTTAATCCATATGTATAGATCCAAGGAAATGCTTACTCGGATATATTTACTATACAAGACTACGGAGGAATTTCCCTGCTGATTTTTTTTTACAAAAAAGGTAAGCAAGAAAAAAAACATTTCTCCCTCAAGGAAAAATGTTCTTTTGCTGTTAGATTTTTCTCCTCTCACTCACTTTCTTCTTTCTCTTTGACTCACACCAGCACTCAATCTCTTTCTCGCTTGGCTATTGATAAGATACAAACTCTTAGAAGATAAAGAGCTTTGCATGGAATAGTCAAACTATGTATAAATTGTGCCTTGTGTTAAATTCCTTGAATTGCTATTGACCATAGTTGGGAGGAGGCTAAAGCACGCGATATTTTGAACTTGAGTGAACAGCACTTTTCCCTTCAAGGAGAGAAAAAAAAGAAATCTTCCATGGTTCTTACATTCTCCTGGCCCTTTCTCTTTATATAACTTTCTCTTTTCGTCCTGCTCTTTCCCAATTTTTTTTGAATCTCCACACAGTTGTTACAGTTGTTGGAGCAAGTGAGAAAAAAAAGTTTGGGGGACATATATATAGCTATTGACAATAACTATTCCTTCTTCTGTAGGACTAATTTGCATTTAAGCAATTTCAAAAGGCTTACGGAGACATTGATCTATTCCACATGTACGTACTTTGAGTAGCACGTGTGCTGAGAGACATGTATATATAAAAAGTGTGGCAGACCCCATTGAACATTGAGAAGTTTGATTACATTTTCGACTTGTGTCTTTTATCCTGAGCGCAATTCTTATGACCGCTACATAGCGGTTCCGTAGGACTCGTACATATTCAACTCCACAATTCTTTCCTTTCTTCAACTTTCACCCATTTCACACTGGTTTAGAAAGGGATATTTTTCATTTCCCCTCTCCAATTGTATTAAACAACTATTTGCACTTGACAGAGTCGCTAGGATTGGGGAGAAGATTTTTTTTACCTCTTTTATTTTTAGGAAATGATTATATGGGAAGGGATATGGATTCTATGTGTGCACAAATCTATACTAACATGAAGAGAAAGTATGGGGAAAATGAAACTTGGTAAAATTGTTTGTGAGCTTTGATCTACTCCATAGCACACACTTTTACTAAATATAGGGAGTTTCCTTGGATATATGAATCCTGAAAATTTTTTAGTTACTTTTTTCTCCATGAATTGTCCATAGAGATAAATTGGCCCATTGGATTTATAATAGGTGGGAAACTAGAATAGTTTCAATGCTTTGCCATTATGTTGGTATGTAGCTTTTGTATACATGACGGATTTAATCAGATACTTGTGAAGTGAATCCTTTTGATATAACACTTGACAAATGACACATTCAATTATTAACAATTTGGGTGCTATTTTGCTGTGTCGGCACAAAAATTCCCATCCATTTTCCTATATAGATATAAAAACATGTATGTACACACATTTTTTAAGTTTATATTTTGTCAATTAATTTATATGATTTCAATGGATGATTCCCATGGCTTTTTATCTTACAAATGGGACTTTTATAGTGTTTCGGAGGAAGTTGTAGAAAAACTTTTGGAATATATTTTCTCAGTCATCATTAGTTTAATCCCTAATCTACACAACGTGAACACTCATGTATGGCCTCATAAATATAATTTTTTGACTATTTAATTATCAATTTTTTACGGTATAAGAAAGATTTAAGTCGGCTAGTGTAGTAAATTTTCCTTTAATTTCAAATGACAGGAATTACTTGAAGCATAGAAATATATTGTAGAATGCAATGTATGTACAATTTTAAAACATTTATATGATGTTCGTTGCGCTACGAAACCTATTATTTTTTATTGAATCGCAGCTCTCTCAAGAGAATTTAATAGATTGAATCTATTTTCTAAAGATTTTTGCATACTTTTATAATAAAATCATTACAACTTAATCAACACTCGACCCAAAATTATTCTAACCACTTGGAAACACCCACAAATCCTACGTGTCCTTTAAATTCAACTGAATAATTAAGTTGGCAATTTATTAGATAAACTACATTTCCCCCCCTTTTTTACAATCAAATCCGTCCATCCAATGTACTTGAATTGAAATCTATTATTGCCTCTACTTTACTGCCTCAAATGCAAAAAAAAGTAAATAAAAAGTCATGTCTTTTAGCTCTGAAGAAGAACTCTACTTGCGATCGAAACCTTAGCCATTAATAAAATGTGATTCATTCATTACATCACGTACATATTTCAATATTTTTAAAAAAAGTGGGTAATAACTTATTGGTATGTGGAAATTTAGCATGAATCAAATGAACGTGTAGGTGTTGAAAGTAATATTAAAGTTGTAATGTCAATTGATGTCCTTCCACTCTGACATTTTAGCCCACATATTTCCAATCTTTGGTTGAATTTATTCAGAGGAGATTTAGGGAACGTGAGTGTGTGTATAATTAAAAGGAGATATGTGTGAAAATACTATATATGACTTACCAGGGAGCAGTCGTAAAATAAGTAGCGAGAGAGAGAGAGAGAGAGAGAGAGAGAGAGAGGAAGAAGGGCGGGGAGAATAGAACAGTAGGACATAGACCAGTAGTTTTGTCATAGCTTAACCTTAACCCATACATACGTAAAGACATGTAATAGAGTACCCCATGAAAAATCCCAGACGCTACATACCTAACAATAAGTATAAATGTCTACTTGACTAAAGTGTAAAATAAAGGATGGAGCCAAGATATGTATGAAACTTTCCTCCTCCCACCTAACCCCACCACTCTGCATAGTTTCTCCCTTCTAACCTGGGAAAAAATGTTCGAGGATAGTATTATCAAGCAAATAAAACTCTAGCCGTGTCTATTTCAAGGGAAACTATAGATAGATAGTAGGGAGTGAATGAGCATACAAGTATTTGGAATTTAATGGTGCGACATCCCAAGTAGAAAGGCCAACCGTTCACATGACTTTAGCTATTTTGTATTAGCATCAGCTGTGTTAAACATTTTCCTATCTATCTATCCTTTCAAATTACACTCTGGAAAAACTCTCAGCTTTCTCTTTCCCATGCTCACTCTCTCTCTCTCTCTCTCTCTTCCTTACTTTCTCTTACTTTTAGTAGTCGATCCAGAAAACTTGTGAATAAAACGAAGGGAGTTGAAAAAGTAAGGAGAAAAAGTGCTAGACTTGCGGTGAAAATTACAAGAAAGGAAATCCCAGTGTTCTAGTTATCTTGTAATTTAGAATGGGAGTATACCTTGGTAAAAGTAGGGAAAGTTCAAACTATTGGAATAAAACAAATTTCAGGCATTTTTATGCCCACCAATTCACATATAGTTTTTCTAAGCCAACCATTTTTCCCAAGTGTGAAAAGTGAAAATGTCAAAGTACATTAATTATGTAACTCAACTTCACTTTACATAACTCACTTCTAGCTGTATTTACGCGCCACCCCCTCTCTCCTCTCTCACTCTTCCGCCCCAAAAAAATGACTCTCTCTCTCTCACTCTTGGTAACATCCTTTCTGTCAACTTCCATGTATACATAGGACGGAGGACGTAACGTTGCATAATTGAGTTGGAAACATTACGAGTGAGGAAAAATGTTTTCTCATTGCCTTAATAAATTGAATTTCAAGCATGTTCAGGCATCCTTGCATAAATGAGAGTCACGGTGCGACGGGCTGCTTTTCCATTTGCATTTGGAAATGCTCTCTCCTCGAATGACGCTGCTGAAAACATGAGGGGAAAGTTTGGTAGTATCACAACATTGGATGTCATTTGACAAAACATGTTCAACTCTTTTCACTTCAGAGAGATATTATAGATGTAGCTTTTTAGTACACGCATAGTAGGAGCAGGAGGACTACATATTATATTACAGCGATGATGAAAGGCCATTCGAGGTTATTGAGAAAGTTCAAATAATGTATCCCAACAATCGTCAGATCAAAGTCAATGGTAGGAAGTTGGGCGGCCTCACAATCAGTTAAAGTCTCAACTTTACAACTGCAAACGTACTTGGCCTCTTTAATGGCCGCCATTAAAAGATCCATAAAAAGCATTGGGATTCATTTCTTCTCTCCATATGAGAACAATCCAAGGATACATTATACAAGGTTTTCTAATAATCATAATTATTATTATTATTATTCAAGCTGTCGACCAGCTCTCTGTCCAAAGGTCACCAGCTGAATTTCTAGGAGAAAGGTTATGGTCTCTCATATCTATTTAATGTACAAAAACGGGGATGGTTTTTCATTTCAGAGTATTTTTATATCCCACAGGGAGTAGAGGTCGTAATTGAAGGAGATAGAGTCTCAGAGCTTGTAATATTCCATCCTATATTTAACTCATTTTACTGATTTCCAACGTTCTCTCTCTAAATACAAGACGTGTCATTCTATGTACACATATCATCTATAAATATGGCATTTAGATTTCTATTATTAGAAAAAATATTACTAGTTTTAAATTACTTGGAGCAATAGAACCTTGAAATTAATTTGATGTTGGGATGAATAGCTGTTATTTTTATGATGAGGAATATTTGACCAGTTAAGGACGCTGTTGGATTGTAAGAGAAAGTATTGGGGAAAGTATTAAATGGGGCAAATGTGTGAAAGTATAGCAATGAAAAAGCAACTTTCAAAGTTCAAGGTTCTGACCCTGTACAATTCCCAGGAAACATGAGAGATTAAATGATGAGAGTAGGTTTCTCACCAAATTTTGCATTTACTTTAAGCTTCTGATCCGATAAGGAGAAAGTAGGTTTATCATTTTTCCAGTATTTATGGATAAAAGGATACTGGAGAGGGGAATCTTTGAGATTTTTTATCCTCGCATGTATTTATAACTACACGTACAATAGAAAAGAGCTTGTGAATTTTATTCTCTACATAATTTCGGGAAAATAATAATAAAATTGTCGGGATAGAATTTTATGCATCAAATTTGATGGAATTTGCCAGAAAAATAAACTTTCTCGTAAATTGAGGAAAAGTGCAGAAATTTATAATTCAATTAATTTGTCAAATTCCTCAAATATTTCAACTTAGCTCAGGGTCAAATTCATGGGGAAATGAGAGCCGGCCCAAAAGGTAGTATATCCGAAATTTCTACTCAATGTAAAATTAAATAAATCGCATCGGAAAAATGTGCAATAAAATTAACTGTTTTTTTGTTGCTAAAGTAATAACGCGTGGCGGGTGATATTGTGCATGGGAGTGTTGACGGTTTTCTCATGGGGGTTGTCCCCCGAGAGGGAGGGGGTGGAGAAGCTATAGAAAGACATGAGAGTGTGGCAACAGTACTTTCACTTTAACATTATTTCTATTCATACATAAATATATATGTAGGTACATATGGGGAAATACTTTTTTTCCTTCAACTACTTTACATAGCAGAAAGACTTCTGTCTGAAGCTCAATATTTTAGCCTACTGTTTACGTAGTCTTTTCTTCAACATTCTCTCATAAAGTTGAGGGAGGGATGGAACGCTTCTCTCTAAATGGCCATGCTATATCTTTGCTTTTGTGTTTAATGTGGAATGCAAACCACTTTCGATTCCCTAATATGCTCCATTTGAATTTTGAATAATTGAAGAAAGCCAAATACATAAGTGAAAAGAATTTATATAAAAGGCAAAGGAAATGGATACGAGGGACTTAAAAGAGAGAGAGAGAAGAAAAAAAGTTGTCAGTATTTTTTTCTCTCCGTTTGTTTTCTCTCCTCTTGTCTCGCATGCTTCCTGCCAATGCAATGAGAAAAACTTGACTATCAGTTTTTCTCCCTACTTCTTTTTTTACGATTTCTAACTGTATTTTATTGGATTATTCAAGGAGATTGTAGTATGTACCATTCTCAATACGTTCCCCCTCTTCATCTCTCCTTAGTTTGGGAAGTGGGTTTTGAAGAGTGTGTTGCTAATTTTTTCAAACTATGTACGTGAGTGTATCAACTCGCCATTTCTTTCCACTCTCTCTCTCTCGCTCTCTCCTCCTAACTTCTTACATACCGAATCATTTGTGTAGGCAGTTTTTATTTCCGTTACTCTTTTTTTCTTTTCTTCTTCCCTACGCATATATAGAAATAAGTATCCTTTTTAAAAACTATATACGAGCACCTTATTGGAGCTGGCAGAGCTTTTTTGTATTTTTTGCTTTCTCGTTCTCTACGACTCCTCATCTCATCTTGTCCTAGGAAAAAACACATAATTCTATAGCTTTACCATCATCCTGGATTTATCACCAGTGGAACATTTTTTCCACTTTTAGCACGGCTGAATACTTACTAAGAAATAAAATCCTGAAAATTCACACACACACACACACACACACACAAGGTTTTATGATTTGACAAAAGTTCAACTTGCCCAGTACTTTGGGAAATAACATGACTTGAAGAAGAAGAACAAGACTTTGCAATGATGTAAAATTGAAAGTACAGTATGAGATTTTCATGAGTATTTCAACCCACTTCTATTTATATACTCCCTTCCAGCACTAGTCCATAGCATAGTAGGGGTAGTAGTAGTAGTAGCAGTTATGTAAAAGTACTACACTGCACTTGCTCTCCCTACTCTCCCAATGATCACCGACCTTTATAAAAGGAGCAATGTCAAATAAATATAGGAGAGTAAAGTTGGGACATGTTATGAAAGCCAAGTTGGGGACAAGTTCTATCTCTCCCAGTCCCGCACTTGGCAAAAACGAGAGGGATTTACTAGAAATAATTTCCGAGTGAAACCTTACTTTCATTGGGATTTGACAAAAGCCTCACTTTTCCTTTATGGAGTAATGCTCTCTTTGTAAAAATTTGTTCTTCCCGGCGTCCTCTCATTTAAAAGGTTTATGTAAATTGTTGTAGTAACGTGGGAAGGAGGATATAAAATCAAAGTTTTTTTCTTTTTCATATACTTATAATTATACATACATATATGAATATCTAATGTAAAAAAAGCATTTAACTTAATTTACCTTGAAGACTTTTATTTAGTTGGGAATTATCATTTGAAAGAGGAAGAAGACAGAGAGGGGGAAAGGTTGAATTTATTCTCAGATTTATCCTCTCTACACATGCAAAGATTTTTTTGTTGCCTTTGAGGAGGAATGAAAAATAAAGTATTTGAGATGTGTGAAGCTTGCCGCAGATGTAATACGAAGAAAAATGACTACTTTCTTGTAAAGTTATGGCAGGCGATAAAATATAAGAGAATTCCAACATGTAAGAAAAAAAATACTTGCCTTTTCCCCCCTACTACCACTTCTACTACTACCATTTTAACTGGAGGAAGAGAGAAAGCGATAGTGGGCTATTGAGCTCTTATATTAAACTGAATAGCATAAGGAGATATGTAGGAATTTGTTATATATTTCTATGTATGTATATATCTTTATGGTGCTATAGCGCATAATAATTTTCAAGTCGTTTTGTGAAGACAGGCTTTCCACATTTTTACATAGACCTCACTCACTTTCTCTCGTCCCTACAAGATGTTTGAGTAAAGTCGCATTGTTAGCATTCAAATTTCCCCCAAAAGAAATTTATTCCATGCTTTGCACATACTTTTTTCAACAAAACTCATCCTCTTTGAAACGTTGCTTTTTAAATCCCTTTACAATACTCGACTTACTTTTGGGGCTGGAGAGTAGGGAGAGAGTAAGAGGATTTAAGTAAGAAAAAAGGATAATAGTTTTCCCTAGCCTGTACATACACACATACTTTACTACTTATGTGAAATTTTTATACACAAGCTTTAAAATTAATAGAATATATTAGGCGTGTCTAATAGCATAGTAGTAATAAAAATGAACTGATTACATGTTTTTTTCAAATATGGATAAGCTTGATGGGGATTTTGGAAAACATACGTGTACGTCTAATTTTCTTGGGTTGGAGAATGAGTGATATGTCAATGTTATTGGCCATTAATCACATATTGAGGTTAATGATGAGTTATTCCTATGTATGAATTATGTATAGGCGCCATACATCACATTTTCCTCTGAGGGAAATTTCAAAAGGGAAAAACGTATATAAGGTCTCATTAAAAATGTATACAAAAGTCCCGACAAAACTTGAGCCAAAATCCATGTTTAATTTTCAAATAATGATTGCCTATACAACCAACATAATAATAATATTTTTTCCTTGACATATCTCAAAAGCTGGAAGTTTGAGAAGGAAATCACCTGTCCTGGGAATAAGATACTGAGATTAAGGCTTGAATAATCCCACTGTCCATTGAATATTTAAAGTATGTATAGGGCATGTGTGTAGATATGGGTTGTTTTTATTTTTAAATATTCATTTTTAGATTTATTTTAAATTTTTTGGATGATGTCATGTAGTAATAATTTATCATATCAATATATCACATCACATATCATGTCTCCTAATAGAAAGCAACAAGGGATTAAAAATCCAACAGAATAGGAGGAAAATATTTTTGCGTGTAATAAAAGACAAGGATTATTTTTCCTACACAACCTGAGGCATTGGGATCGGCGGAGGTAGTTTATAGTTTATTATTAATACGAGAGAACATGAGGTAAAGAGCTATATTTTGTGGGGGGGGGGTAAATATATGGAGACATGTAAATGGATAATCCTGAAATAATTCTTTTTTTAGATTATTTTCATAGAGTTTCTAGTGCTTTTTTTCCTTATCATAAATTGATAAATTTGTAAGCCTGTATAGATTATCTTATATTTTACTAATGGAAGGCTATAGTGCCTTTTGTGGAGACAAGCAAAGTCAGAGTGAATCAATAAAGACAGAAGTTATCATCTTTCAGGAGATAATTTAATTTCAGTGGGAAGAGAAACTAAAACTATAGTTGAGGATTTGGCAAGGAGAGTGACAAGATAATAAAGGATTAATTGGGTTTTCAGAAATCACCTGTTCCTATTAATCTCCTCTAAATTCAAGTATTATAACTTTGTCAATTATTATTATTGATGGTTCAGTAATACGTTATATATAGGAATATGTGTGAGTTAAAACTTGTGTATTTAATCCTAAGCCTGACACTATCCTATAAATAAGTGTCTTTGAGTATCCCTTGTAATTTTCTTTGTTTCCTGTCTCTATGGAAGGGATGAGAAGAATGAGGCGCTCAATGGTATTAATTCGGACGGGTGAGGATGAGGGACGAGTGGTTTAATCTAATCAACTCCAGCGTTCCGTAATTATTCAAATCTAATCATACAAACGACATCAATGTTTCCCATGTCCTGTGAAACATCAGAGGAAAAAGGGATGGACTTGTATAGATATACAATGAGACTTTTATTGCTGTGACCAAGCTTTAATGTTTGGAAACAAAAGGACTTCAAAGCATTCGAATAATGTCATGATAATTTCTATGCCACTACACCACAAAATCCAAGTGAAGTTTCAGGCTTGTATGATCCTTACAATGACCTTGATGTGACAAACTGGAGTCATTAACACCTTATTTCACCACTCTCTTCCTCTTTAAATGGGGTTGGGCTTGTTTCTCTGCATATCTGAAAAAATAGTAACTCACAGACGAGGACTGCAGTCTATAAATTAGTTGCAACTTGACGCAACCTTGTAACTTAACACAATACAAAAGTTTATGCTAATGAGCACCAAAGGGTTGTACCTGTAGTGCGACGGCACACGAGGCTTCATAGAAATGTGTAGGAATTGGAAAACATGGAATTTTTAGGGGTGACAGCAGAGTCCTAGTATGATAGCCAGGCTGGCTCTAGTGGCGTAGCGGCTAAGTGCTCGAATTCAATTCGACCGTCTGATACCAGGGTTCGAATACAGGATAAGGACGTATTTTGCTTCATGCCAGTAGAGTAATTTTGTAGAAAATGTTTTCCAGTTTCCGTGCGATTGATCAAAAACCAGCTGACGGGTTTAAATACATTGTTTTACATATACCAGAAAGAGTGTATTTTCAACCTGATTGAAATGGGTGGACTAGTTTAGGGGAAAATATTATTTAAATTATGAAATTCAAAATAACTAAAGATTCTTGATGTCCGCTATATGGAAATCAGCCAATACACAATGCCCCAACCTCAATGACAGGTTACTTAAATATTGCATTTTGACATCATTTGATAAAGTATTTATAACACAACATTTTAATTAATCAGAGCCATCTGCAAATAAGGTCCTGAAACAAACGGGGTCCGCGCGCTTATCTGTTTTTGAAGCTTAACCATAAAAATTCTTCCGTTCTACTACGAAAGAGAAAAATAACCGTGATAGCCCCAGCTGATGTCTCTGATTTCGCACAAACGTAAATTATAGCGTAGCGATGACTTGTACATTATAATTATACATTGTTTAAAATTGAATACGCAAAGGGAAGTTTAATATATGTGTATAAACGAAAGGTTAATTTTCTTCACAAATCAAATAATCTTTATTGGAGCAACTTTTCGAGCTCTGCTCTTCATCAGGCTCCCGATGGAGTCATATTATAAATATAGGAACAAATAGGAGGAAAGTTGTCTCTGGAACTTTCAACATGTGTACAGGGTCACATAATGGCATAGATATTCTCAAAATGAAACTCATAGCAATGTTGAAAGTTAAAATTCAACCAAGTTGTCAATTCACCAGTGAAAAATATATAAGTGGAGCTCTGATTAAGGTTGGCCAGCGGCATTTAAAAGAACATTTGATAGTTTGTAATATAATTATTTCATATTTTCGTAGCTACCGGCGTAGGCTAGGACTTTACTCGGAATTATTAGAGTTTCAATGGCAGGGGCTCAAATTTTCCCATTAGTTAATGGGCTTTAATTTCCTTCGTAGACCAACTTTTAAATCAACAATATGTTTGAGAATGTTAAGACTTTAAAATTTAGTGCATTTCATTAGATCCCATCCTCACGCTGTTGGAAAATACATTATCGGCTTTTTAATTTAAAAATGAGCAAAGGGCTAATGCAAAGAAGCTCCAAGTCATTTCACTTTTCAAAATTTCTAAGGTACAAAAGGAACTAAAAGTCCAAACGTCGCAATACGTTCAGACTTGGCTCCTTTTAAAACTAAGCGTCTGCCAGATATAGGCCATTTTTCCATCCAGTTTTCACTTAAAAAACCCTTTTTGACTTGAACCGACGACAAACTGGACAAAAGAGTTATTTCCAAGTTATTTTGACAATGCATGCAAAAGAGCGAAAGCTATTAGCGGGAAACGTGTCATGAGAAAATTATTACCAATAATCGAATACTAGTAAATATAGATATAGAATAGAAGAATCATACACAAAATGATGTCCATTCAAATGAGCGACGAGCGACAGTCTCAATGTTCTCAATGGAAAACCATTTTGAGAATATTTTTAGCATTGTACTGCCCAAACATATACAACTAAATGACTGATACAAAGCCATTTGTTAGACCGGACTCAATAATGAGGTAGAATGGCTTATCACTACAAGTTTATCACAAACTGAGCAAACTCCCTTGTAACATTGTAACTCGCCGATTTCCTCCAAGCCTTAGAAACCGTAGAGGAACAACAGAGTTTAATTGCCTTAGTTGTCTTCCTACCTTTTTATACGTTTGCTTGCTCACTCAGTCAGCAGCGGGTTGAAGCTCTTAGCAACTGTTGACAGAACTGCTTGTCGATAGCGGCATGTTTAAATATACATTAAGTGGGGCCTTTTGTGTCTTTGTGTGGTGTGTGTGTTTGTGTGCCGTATGCAGCATATCTACGGACTGACTGAGTGCTAAGCAAATATTATCATAATATACCTTTGCTAATGTGTTGTTCTGCAAGTTGACTACCATTTATTGCTCACATAAATTATTTTCACTCGAGAAAAAGAAAGGATCATGCCACAGAAATTTTTCAATCATCCCAATTGTTTTCTCTCGTCTCTCCCTCCCACCCACTCACTCACAAAATGAAAGTGTTCCAACAAAAGCTATGTGTACACTAGAACAACATTTACTCTTTCCATATGGATGAATACCATAGGTAGCGTTGGGCAGGGAAGAGGGAAAAAGCAAAGTAGAAGTCATAAATGAAAGGAAGGAAAAGGAGCCATCCCGGATTCTTCACACAGTTTATAATTTTATCTATAGGCTAAAACCATCTCTCCTCAACTGGTACTTTCTCCCCAAGTAAATATCTCTACTTTCTCCTACTTTCCCAACAACAGATGTGAATATCCCGGTAGTTTCTCCTCATATCGTGTGAGTAACATAGCAAATAATGGATGCTTACCAGCTGAGCGCTAATTCTTCCCTCCATTACCCTTTCATTACGTGGAAATATCAACACACATCAATAAACCTCCAGAGCATTCTGCGCATCCATGTATACATACATTTATCCCTACCCACATCAAGCGTATTTACTTTAGCCACTACAATTATCCCTAAAAGTAGAAAGAGATATCCAACAAAAAAGGCTCCATCCCTCTACATGCAGTTTAGTTGGTTGAAATGAAAAATATTTTCCCACTATGTTTTCTCAAAAAGATTTAAATTTTAACCCCAATTAATTATAATATTCTCATTTAGAGAATCATAACAACACAATGTATTTTCACATCCCCGTAGCCAAACTTTAAGTGCAAATTGAGTCTAAAGGACGAATCATCATTATTACAAATGAGATGGGAAGGCCTTGGGAGTATGAAGGGGATGCTGAGACGTGGAAAATGTTAGAAGGCAATAAAAAGAGAAAATATAGGTAATTCTAGTTGAAATCGATACATGAATTGAGTAATCAGCCTGAGGTTGGACGAACGATAAAATTTTACAGGGCTCCGCTACCCCTAAGAAAAGGGTTAAAAGCCAAGAGCATCATGGATAGTTGAAAAAAATTTATTTCTTATTATTATTAGGGGCAATTTCTAGAATGTTTCTTATTTACGTATACTTTGAAAAATATACATACGGAGAAAAGTTGTGTGATGGTGAAGAGCCAGGCTTAACTGGGACATTGAGTAGTTGGTGCGAAAAAGGCACTCCATGTCGGGGCTCTTACACACCCTCGTGAATAATGGGAACAACCATGACCGTTACAATTTGCTCCAGCTGGTGACATTGGGAAATTCCTCTTCTTTACATACTCAATAATACTGTAGAATCCTCTAGAGAAAAGAAGAAGAGCTACAGAAAGTGTAGAAAAGTAGTACTTCCACCACTCACTCTTTCACTCTCTCACTGAAATTTTGCCCTCTCAACAATATATACAAACTATCCTACTATACTAAGTAAGTTTGCTCCAACTACACAAAAAAACATCTATAGAGGAAAAAGTAGAGCAATAGATGAGGAGAGAAAGATAAGTATGCATGAATTGATACAGAAATTTGGATAGTAATAGTCCTACTACACACTCAAACGAATCAAGTGATAATGTGCTGGTAGAGGATAGAATATACTGAAGTACATAAAAATGAAGGCGAGAAGTGTTGGTATGTCACATTATTGACATGTTCAAGAAGCAGAAGGATACCAAGGGGAAAGGGAAAGAGCGGAAGTAAAGATAAGGTGACGTGCACTGCATGTCTTATGTTCCATGCCTATTTTGCATAAGTCCATTGAAAAACATTTGATTGATAATTTTTTTTCTTTTGCCATGGTTTTTT
The DNA here is from genome assembly GCA_034693705.1 of Spatulosminthurus flaviceps. NCBI lineage: Eukaryota > Metazoa > Arthropoda > Collembola > Symphypleona > Sminthuridae > Spatulosminthurus > Spatulosminthurus flaviceps. The sequence continues at coordinate 17,374 of JAQFXU010000165.1, read as the reverse complement.
CTCTCATCCCTCTATTTTCTTTCTTCAATATTTTTTTTCCAGAGACCCAAGTTATTTTCCCAAGGGTGGCAACATCCACTATTTTACAAGGTGCTAGTACATCCCATAGGCAAATCGACTGCATGGAGGACGATCCTGGAAACACTTCGTCCCAGACACAGACGGATTTACAAGATATTTTAACCAACGTGACTAGCCTTTTCGTGAATGGAACAAGGCATGAGTTGTATGAAGCCTACAGGAAGAATCGGCGGATCGATGGGATACCATTCTATTGCATTATTGGAGCTTACAGTCTTTTAATCGTATTTGGGGCCATTGGCAACTCTCTCGTCGTAAGTGCAGTCATCCGCAAAGCAACCATGAGGACCGCTCGTAACATGTTCATCATCAACTTGGCGGTAAGGTGTTATCTTTCAAAACCATAATCGTCGTCATCATCCGACTTTTTATTGCTAATGACATGCCTCTATTAGACATTGTTCACGCATAATGTAGCCTCGAAAATGTCATCCCTTTTCCTACATACAGCCTTAAATATATAAATGTGAGAGTATACGCGTGCTAGCAATATCTATGTGTATGCAGGCCAAATGTAACCACAGCCACGAGACAGCCATTATTGCTCAAAGTGAATTAGAAACCATTCAACCTTTGTCTTTTTCCAAGGGTCTAATAATTGACACGGTAGTAAAAAGGTGTGGACCTTTAGTGTGTGTAGGAGAATTTGTTATATGTGTGAAAGCTTTTCCGAGAGCAATCATCCCACAGCCAGTGAGCTCCACTGATAAGTTGAGACAAGAGTTTGCCCCCATGTATAAACATATAAGCATTGCTTCACATAGGATTTTCCTCAAGAGTATTGACGGGAAAGAGGATTTTCCTCGCTGTCTACTATTCAATATGAGGAACATTTACCATTCCTTTAGTACTAAAGTACATAATACATAGATAGGATAGAGTCCTCAATAATCTATTCCGTAGGTACTTTGTAATTTATAAATAGCCTGGAAACCCTCATGTTCAAGAGAAACGAGAGAGAAAAGTAAATACTATGATCGATAAAACCCAGCTTTGTATTAATTTAAACTTGTGCCCTGTACTCACTCACATTTTCCAATGAAGGTTCAAAGTTGGGAAATTTTTCAATACTGTGCCTCCCTTTTTTTATCTCTTCTCAGCAACTGCTCCTATCTTGATGGGTTCTCAATTTTGACCCGCTCGAGTAGTATTTTATATAGTGTACCACAATGAAGATTGTTGATAATAATAGAAATACAGTTGTGCCTAATAGCTAGGTATAGGGAGAGATAAAATGTAATTTAGGAAAATTTTAAAGGTATGTTACATTACATTACAGCCCGGCATTTTACTATGAATAAATCAAGAGAGTAGGATATTGCATTACTCATTGAGAGCTTGTTTCCGGTTCGAGGGAAATTCAAGAGAGAGAGAGAGAGACGAACGAGTAGAAAGCTGGAATTGATTGTGTCTTTGTATTATTTATATGGAGAGAATCTAATTTCTACTCAACTCTTGAATTCCTATGAAAACTTATTTCCTTCAAGGAAACTTCTATAGCTTTAATTTAGTTTTAATATATTGAATAACTTTCCAAGTAACTTCTGACTTTTCTCATTCACTCCTGCCGCTCCCATGGGCAAAGGTGTGTAGCTCTAGATGTTAGCTTTGGACCTATGTAACTTGATGTCATTAGGTGTAGTGTAGGAGGAAGTTATGGGAATTGAATATAAAAATAGTTTTAAAAATCAATACACTGTAAGGTGATTAGAGAAGGAGATTCTTTTGTAGGAATTATGTATAAGAAGAGGAGTTGATTATTTGGCAAATTTCTAGAGTAGTGTGTTGAGAGGAATGGTAAAAAAATTAAAAAATAAAAGAAAAATGTGAATATTTGTTTCCAGGTGTCGGATCTCCTACTATGTGTCATCACGATGCCCCTTACACTTATGGAGGTCCTGACAGTTCACTGGCCCTTAGGGAGGCATGTTTTCCTTTGCAAACTAGTGGGGACTCTTCAAGCAACCTCGATTTTTGTCTCGACCATTTCCATAACAGCGATAGCCCTGGATCGATACCATGTAAGTATAATGCATTACACCTCATATGAAGCTTTCTCTCTCTCAACTATTGTAGCTATGTACTTGCCTAACTATATAGCTATAGGATGTTTGATCGTGAAGAGGATCATACATTAAAGCAGGGCTCATTCCACATGGAAGGTTTGCATGGAGAAGTTCATGTGTTATATACATGTGTGCCAAAGTTACAAAAGGGGTAATTTCTTTTAAGTGAGACCAGCTTTAGCAATTTTGGTAAAGTGTAGCTTCATTATTTCTTGTCACTTGCTCTGGGTAGGGAAACCTTATGTTTTTTTCTTTCTCTTCTTCCTCTCTCTCTCTCTCTCTGTCCTCTTATTGTTGGTTGAAGCTTTGGCTGAGTAAGCTTCATGGTGTATATATTTTCCATGTAAATGTTATGTAAACTCTTTCAATCAAAATTATGATTGTAATATATTATTCTATCACATCCTCCCTTTCCAATCCACTTGAGCTCCTTTCCTCCTATAGCTCATTCTACGCTTGGATCTCCTGTTAACTTGAACTTTCTCCTTAATAGAAATCTCTTGTGGAGTGTATTGCCTATTAAAATTTTACATTTTCTAAATGCAGTCCAATGATTCCCCTTGGATACATCTATCTAAACGGATAAAAGCTCTAGGAACTTTCCCCACTTTCTCCTGGATATTTCTCTCCCTTAAAGAGGATTCCCCCTTTAAAAATAGTCCAAGTGATTTTTTATTCAAAATTAATTTTTAGAGCAAAACTTCAACAAATGTTTTCTTGTAAGGAAAGTTTCGGAAGCATTTCCGCCTTACTACATGCCGCTACGAGTGTTCATCCAACACTCAGGTCATCTACAGTACCTTTCGCACCCGTACTTTATGATTACTCCACACTCACTCACTACATATCCTAAAAAACTTCTTTACTCTCTCATTTGCACAAAGAAAGTTTCCCTGGGAAATCCTCTCTCAAGGTTTGAAACTTGCTTGGAAATGTTGTAATATATTCTAGAAAGTGAGAAATACTTTTTTTTTGTCTTGCTTGCATCCAGTCCTGGTATAACGTATATGCCCTGACGCTTGTCCATCAGATTCTTCTTTCAAAACCGGTACTTTATCTCCCTTTTCCCGTACAAGGAACGCTGGGTGGAGGAATGGAGATAGAAAGGAAGGAGGAGGAGGATTGAGTAAAAATGTTTGCATTCTTTCCTTTTGGCAATAACATTATGACCTAGTTGCATTCATTAAATATGAGAGAGGAAATGTTTAGGAAGGAAGTGTAGTGTAGTGTGAGGAGAGGAATGGGTGTCCGAATGAAAATTCCCTCGTAAATATTTATCCCTTGATGAACTGATGGACCCGACATATGTTTGCATTTCAAGTAGCAATGAATGATGATCAGAGTGTGTGAGAAAGCAAGCATGAAATTTCCTGAATGCTATTAGATTTATCATTCCCTTCCCTTTTTCCTCCAGCAATAGCTAGCTACTCATCCTATGTTATTGGGCTCTTGTACAGAGGACAGGGAAGGTCCCTCTGTAAGTTGTGTGAAAGACTGAAAGATGTTAACAGTGACAAGATTCTTCCTAATGTAATCGCTGCTACGTAGCTATAGCTGTCTTCTTTACTTCTAAAGTCTAATGGAATGTCTCTACATTATTGACGGGGAAAGAATCTCCTTGCTTACAGACGGGTTAAAAAAAGCGTGTGTCGACATGATAGCGAAAATACTCTTTCATCTCATGTTCCATCAACTTTTCTCCTCTACTCTCCCAAAAACTCAGGATTATTTTCTCGAGAGGGTCTACTACTATACTAGTAGGAAATAAAATTAAAGTTTGTTCATTAAATTCATTTCATTAGTCGAACGGTACGATTCCTTTTCACCTCCTTCAACATGCTCGTAGACATGTGAAAGTGCCTTTTTACCACGCACCACCACAAATGCAAAAACGCTTCTGGTTCGTAAATTCTGAGTATGTGTGTGTGTACACACGCACGCAAGATCTACTTTAATATATGGTAATGGTCCCTCCTGCCTTCTTTTCTCTAGATACTTAAACAACCTCCTTTAAATCCATATAAGGGAATAAATTAGCTTAAATTTCTGAAAGCTTCTTCTCATAACTGAATTTCTCTCTTATATGTAACTACAAAGGAACTGGTCTAAAATACACGCCTTGAAAAACTTTCCCCCTCTAACTTTATCGTACATGTATGTAAGGTATAGGGGGGAGAAAGCATATTCAAGAGTTAGTATTCCACTAAAATTACCATTACAGGGCCCACATTGGAAACCATCCTGTGGTAGAGAAAAGAGCAATCACTACTTATAAGAAAATCCACTTTGGAGAAATCGCTCTACACTCACTCCCACCACTGCCCTACAACTTGTGGAATATTGAGCCCAGGATATTTTAGACAAGCTACATTTACTCTTATGACTGGAGCTGGAGCAGGGCAAGGAAAAACTAATTACAATCAGTTATTCTCATATGCAACTTTATTCTCTCTCTCTCGCCCTCTCCCAAGCCCCAGAAAGTCTTGCAAGGACATTGTCGTTAAATGAAATCCTACTTGGCTTTCATATTGGCCTGAACCTTTTAGCCCGCCCTTTGAACCAAAATTTCCATACATATTACCTTATGGGCAATGTGCAGTAATATGTAAAATATATGTGTGTAGATACTTCAAAAAAGCAATGCAGCTCCATTTCTTTCATAGTCAAGGGTAGAGGCTATTTAAAAATATTTACCGTAGAGTGAATTGAATGCAGTGGCTATATTATATATGCAAGTTGAAAAAGATGGGCCAGAAGAACCGTCATTCTGTGAAGTACTTGATAATAAAAATAAATTATTTCAATGTACATAGATATAGGTATGGTTAAAAAAAATTAGAAAACTTGCCGCATTGCTGTATCATCATCATGTAGATCGTATTTGGGGGTAGAGTAGTTTATAAGATGCATATATATTTTCACCATATTTTCCAAAGGGAAAAAAAATCTAGAGTAATAAACATTGCGGTTTTGGAAAAACAAAATCTCGTAAAAAATAAAGAGAGGTCTGGATATGTAAACCTTTATTAGAATCTACATTTTAAATTATTTAGTTACATTAGGAAACTCTTACTAAATAATCCTTGGAAATAATCCTCGAGATTTAATTCCTAGAGGAGGCAAACAAGAGAGAGAGTGAGAGAGGGAAATATTTTCCTCTTGTGTAATAAAGACCTTGGAAAAATCTAGTGCTTGGACAAAGTATTGCTTTTACCAAGGTACTTTCACATGCCTATGTAGTAAAAGTCCATACCGTATGTTCATATACATATATATTTGCTTCGCATAAATATGCGGTGCTGTTTATGTAACTTCCCTTTCAGACTAATGGGATGGATAAAATTTTAAGATTTACTCTCTCTCGCACGTTCTCCTCATATGTGAGGTGAATTGGATGACTTGACGTCAATGGCTTGAGAATCCTCCAAGAAAGCTCTGCCTGTTTTGATAGATATGTTAAAATTCCACGGAGGATTTGACATTTTGTTATTGTTTTTGTTGTTTTTCTTGCCACTTACTATATATACTCCGTTTTTCAGCAATTTCTTCACGGATTGGAGAGTAGTTTTGTCTCCTCAAAATCAGCCCTGCTACTCATGCGATACCAGGGTACTGATTTTAATTATCCCCAAGCTTTATCTCTTGGCTCACGTTCATGCTTATAGGATCTAAATATAGATATGATGGATCTACTAGGAAAGCTACTTTGGCCATATTGGCCAATTAGCAAACCCCTCTCGCTCCTTGCATGTACAAAATAGCATCCGAGAAAGTCGTAGAATAGCTATAGATAAAGAGGAGGGAAAATAAGGTTAATTTTAGGAGGGCCGTGGAGAAAATAAAAGTAAAACTCTCATTTAGTCATTAACCGTGTGATTCTCAGTATGTTCATGGTATTAGAGTAGTAATTTGTCCTACCTTTGGGGAAAGTATAAGAAAGTTCGAAGGTAGGAAATTTATGAATGTCTGTATTGAGAATGTTCACTGACGGTTGTAAATGCCCAGGCATTCAAGTGTGCTGTGATGAGGGAGGGAGGACTATGAATGTAGTATAGTTCTCAGTGACTCCTAACGTGTTTAACGGGAGGTTACACTATGTACGGCACATTAGTGTATGTAGTTATGGTCGCCTAGTGGAGACATTGTGGATGGGCTGATTGTATACGTTGCCTTTGTAGGAGAGTTGATATATTGTCATGAGCATAGAATTTATATGTATTGAAGGGATAGGGATTGGGTTAGGTAGGGACATAAGGGAGAAAGTTGTGTATGCAAAGTACTTGATTGAAAGAGAAAGAGAGGAAGTGCGTCAACAGGGATCGCTTTGGCTTGTTCTGTTCACCTTTAATTAAATCCTGGGCTTTCGTCACTTTTTACCTCAGATTTATCAAGATACGTATCACATCTCACATACAAGGAGCTAATTGCCTGGGTATACATAGCCTACTCCAATAAATTACATCCCGGCTAAAGGCAAATTAATGAATGGGTTTAGAAAGTTAAGCAAGATACATATGTCTTGCTTTTATAATTTTGACAACGGCCTCTCCCTTCTCTCTCTCTCTCTCTCTCTAGCTCCCTTGTTTCTCTCAAGCTCAATCCATGTGCACCAGTCAAGTATAATTTAATTTAATTAAGCTCCTACCGAGCGTGTACCTTTTACCCTTGGTCTATCTCTAAAGCTAATGACTCCGTCTACAACTCCCTGTAATAAGTTTCTGGGTCATTTTTCATTAGCATTTCTCCTTTATTACAATTATCATGCTCTCCATGGGCCCTGCCTTTTCAATATGTTTCCAAAATTTTTCATCCAATGTTTTTAAATATATAATAATAATAATATATAAAAATGAGAGAGAGAGAGAGGAAAATGTGTGGCGGAAGCCTCTGTTTTTTTAATAATGACATTCATTCTCTCTCACATTTGGCCTCCTATTATCTCATCTATGAGATGCTTACCTTTTAATCTTCAGAATTCCCAGCTCGTAATTAAGCTATTTAAACCACACGCTTTGGGAAATCTGATATTCCAGGAGGAATTTAATCGTAGACAATAAGCCTCCAGCCTCCCTCTAAACTTTTATTCTGTATATTTTAGACTCTTTCGAGGATATACATACAAAATACTAAATTATAATATGAGAAGATACCTGACAATTTCAGCTCAGATTCCCTCTTTTATCCCTTAGCCATTGCATTGGGTTGGTTGGTTGCTCTTATAGCATCTCTCCATTCTCCATGGAGTATCTACTACCTGCGCGTACATATTTATATTCCTATATAGAAGACCTGAAACGAGATTTAAATCCCACCAACAACTTTTGTTGGCTAGGAAATGGCCTTGAATTATTATGGCCATCGTTCTATGAAATTGAACCCACCCACTTACATTTATGTATATGTTTATTATTACCGTTCATACAATCAATATCAGGTTACTTTTGAGATGTTAGATGAGATACGTTAGAGGAGATTTAAGAGCATTACTGGAATTACAAACAGTTGGTTTATAACAACCAAACTCCTAAATCTTCACACCCTTTATGTCATTAAACCTTCCTCAACTTCTCCAGATCTTTAATTTATATAACAATATTTTAGATACATATTTGGTATCCAATTAATATCTCCCTTCTAACTATTATTATTATTAAAAATAAAAGTAGTAAATAAAAACCGTTTACTCCGCTTATATCCACATTTCATCGAATTTTTGGTTCCTTGAAGCTCGACCTAAAAATGAAAGTTAAGAAATAAAAACACTATGTATTTAAATACAGCCCAACCTGCAATTGAGATAATCTATTACAAATCAAATCAGACATTATTATGAAATCCGTGGTTTTTAATGCATTAGTTCACAATCAATTAGCTTTAGAACTGGTTCCTTACGCAAATTATTACGTGTAGGAAGTACAGAGTAAAAAATGTGACAAAAAATTTAAAAACCCTATATTTTATTAGACTTACTTATGCCTGATAAGTATTTATATCCCCTGTATTTTTTATACTATAGACAGTTTTAAAATCGGAAATCATGAGCTCTTAAAATTCTCATCCATTAGTTTATGTTCAGGTGTTGTAAAGTTACTGCCGAGCAAATTTTATGGGCTAAAATTTTGCCATTTGCGCATATGCTTCATTTTTCCAGGGTCTGGCTCTTTTGTTCTACCGATATAAAAATATGGGAAAAGACTTTCATCTCGTACACTAGCAATAAGCCTCATACAAAAACGTGGTAGGTGTAGTTGAAAATGTCTCTAAGGCAAGGGCTTTCTAGTGATACCATAAACTACATTATTCAAGCGTTCAACGTCCATATTGTGATAGGTGCTCTCGGTATTAAATCCTCAAACCTTAAACTTTTATGTTTGCTCTTGCGCTCATCCTAGGTCAATGCAAGTTACAAGATTAAAAATCGTCAAGAGCCATCAAACTGTTGGGACACTTACCTCTGCTGTCCATCATATCGTTTGCTGCACTCGCGTCTACTGTCCAAGCTGTTGTTATAAAGGCTCTGTATTGAAGTTGGCTACTCCTAAAAGATAACTGGCCCTTCTGCATGTTAATAATGTCCCCATTAACCTCATATTTGGTTCGTTAAAAACTGGAATATTGCTTTTAAAAAATGCAGTTGGCCGTAGCGTAGCTTTTTAATCTAAGGTCATTTCGTACAAGCCTTTCCTTTTGACAGGAGGGAAATCCCGTTGAGCTAGGGTTTAGAAAATATGAGGAGGAGTGAGATAAATTAAAAATATTATCTCTCTACACAGTAATTTGATAGCATTACTAGCTAGGCAGTCAGGTGGAAAATAATACGCAAAATTTCATTAAATTCGTCCAGCCTGATAAGTTTCAAGATGGTCTTACCATACGAATAAGCTCATTCGGTTAAAGAGGTTTGAGGTAAATTGAGTGGAAAAGAAGAAGAAGAAGAGAAAAAAGTGGATTTCTTCAAATGGATTTTTTGTCATCTTAAGACGTACACAAGTGGTGGGAGTGTAAGGCTGATAGCAAAATACATTTGGGAGATTGATAAGTTAGATTCTTAGGCTACGACAGGGTTGTCGACTATAACGGAAGCTTTGAGCGTGCTTTCTTCCATTATTAATAATGTTTATTGCGACTTTTTACGTCTTAAAGTCAGTTATGAATGGGTGGATCCATAGAGTTCGAAAGGGACTTTGGTTTCAAATAGCAAATCTCTACACTATATCACATCGTAAAAAAAACTACTAGTCATCTCCTCTGTTAAAAGGTGGAGATTCTGAACAATAGTTTTTTATCTTTACCAAGAAGCTTTTATACTTTGATTCGTAGCTGGTACGTCCCCGTCCTTGATAATTCCCTTTGGAAAAAAAGCATCCTAATTAAATCTATGAATGAGAGAAAAAAAATTGATGGGAAGAAACGTATTTTTGTTTGAAATGAGCATTCTTTTTTATGTCTCTCCCTAATAATAGTAATGTTATTTTTTTCTTCTCTCGGCCTTTGATCGTCTTTTCAAGTGTCTCATATTTCTCATTTAATTCGACAGTGATTATGCGGAGCTATAATAAATTCAAGGAGCTATAAACTCAAAACCTTGCGATTTCTTACATTGTAATTTCCTTTCTCTCTTCCTCGTCCTTTGTCTTATGCCTTCGAGGATCCTCGTGAATCATCACTCTTCCCCTATTCTCTCCCTCTCTATCTCTCATACTGTGAAAGTTGAGGTCTAAATTTGATAAATACAAATGACATTTAGATTCCTTTCCACACTGAATTTTCTCTTGAATATCCCAAAATGTCGTTTAGCCGACATTTCCATTTACTTGTTGTAGATAAATCAACCATGAATGTACTGAAGTAGCACAATTGCTTTCAGAATTGATCTATCCCTCTGCAGGAGGCAGTTACATTAAGCTAAGACTTGTATTGACAATTTCTTTCTTTTATTATTTTTGGAGAAAAAAAACCAACATTCCAAGGATGGATATGCGCAAAGCCTTACTTTCTTTCTCTATACTTGTCCAATCAGATTAAAATCACATGTATCTCTCACAAGAGTAGTATTCCTCCTATTAAATAACATTCCACCAAATTTTTCTTGATTCTTCTACATATACATTCTCTTAAGGTACGTCCGGACTTGCTATATTTCTCTGCCCATGTATTACTAATACACTGAGAGTGAGTATAAATGCTCCAAGAAAAGAAGCACATTAAATTTCTAATAATAAATGTTCACTTTGATAATCACTCCTAAATGGAGAAGAAAGCCAAGTGTAATTTTTTCTTCTTTTAATTTGTTCGACAAGATTGCTTCAATGGAAGTTCAAACTCTAGGCCTTTCTCTCTCTCTCTCTGTCTCACTGTTTCTGTACAAATCCTTATGCATTAACTGTAGAAAAATTGACTAGCCCTTGCAAAGCGCCATGCATTAAAAAAGACGGATGGATGAAGAAGATTTATTCATTCAGAATCTTCATTCTCCTATGCTTTTGATGTTTCTAATAATTCTATACGAAAACATTGTACTGCAGTACAAAAAAAATCTCAGTAATGGTCATCACTTGTTTCCTTGAAACCTCTGACTTTTGGTACGTGTTAAAGGTCGTTTTGCATAACAAGCAAAAATGTTAGGTGTTGGTTTAACGACATCGATTTTTCATATTGTCGGGAAAATGTACTCCTCGTAAATGTGCTCGTATGTATACATGAGGGAATAATATGGTTGTGGCTTGTTATGTGAAACAAGGATTGAGAGAGAGAGAGAGAGAGAGAGAGAGAGAGAGAGAGAGAGAGAGGATGGGCTAACAAGCAAAAGCGATATGACGGTGAGTGACAGGAAAAAAATGAAATCTCTTGACATGTGAAGCAGGCTTTATGAGGTTCGTAGAATCACGTATCTACATTAATGTAGTTACAATAATAACATGACATGAAGAGAAAGTTACAATGATAGTATTTTAAGTAGGTAAAATTAACCTCTATGGAGTTACATTTTCTCAATTAATTACTTTGAGTTTAAAAGGAAATGACATACAGAAGCCTATTTAATAGAAATAAAGAGGTTCGCAGGAAAAGGCCCTTTTCAGTATGGGGAAGATGTAAAGAGAAAACTATCAAAAGGCTATTCATTGCGGGAGGTAGGAATTTTTCTGGGAACTTGTGTTCCTAACTTGTGTAAGTGATTGCCGCATTTTCCTCACTACTCGCATGTATAGAGTTTTAGTTGGAATTATTGATGACGGCAATACTCCATAATATGTTGGTTCTTTTTTCGGAAGCTCCTTACGTATTAGAATTTTCTGTAATAATTAATGTGAGAACTTTCATTCCTATATAAACTTTCATATGTGATTGTGGATAAAATGCTAACTTTTTCCTTCCACATTTATTTTATGGAGCACATATTTTGTGGTTTCCGTGACTTTGAGAATGTGCATAGGCATGGATGGCGGAACGTTTGTGGGTAACCATAACTTGATACTAGAAATGTACTTTGCTCTGGCTCTCTATACTCTAAATATATGTATTATATTTCATATTTAGTATATTTTCATGAACGGAGGGAAAGTAGTAGAATTAAAAAGATTCATTTGAATTCCAGGTGACTCACCAACATTGAAATTCATTGACTTAGGGGAATAGCAATGCAATACATAGGGAAAGTATACATGGACTTTTGTACGCTCTTCCAACTTAAATATAGGAAAACCAGGGCTGGCTGGTTACATGGTCGGATAGATTTGTAACCAATGTCTTCATTATTTTTGCTTGTAAAACAAGCTCTCCTTTTTATAATGCAACCACGTCGTCCTGAGCAATCTTTCTATAGGCAAAAAGAATAAGTTGAGGAAAAATCTATGGCAGTGATTTCCTTGAGGGTTACGCCCCATTCTGTCTATGTATGTAACCTGTCAAGAATTGAGACGAGTGAGCTATATATTTTTCCCTTTGAGATTTTTCCCCCTTTCAAACTTCATATCTTTTCCAATACATATATTGTCATCCATCTATACAAGGGCCGGGTGAAAATAGTCTTTGAAATGATGCATTACATTTTTCTTTCAGTATTTGAAGCCCTGTGATGTTTGTCGTGTGGGCTTTTGTTCAAAGTCAGTACATACTGTCCAGTGTCAATACAGACCTTTGTATTTAATGTGTAGCTCTTTTACGGAATAGCTGTGGGGGATAAAAAAAAGGTGTACATTTCCAAAAGGAAATGAATTTTTTTAATTGTAAATGGTGGAAAAAAATTAAATAGCTCGAAGTAAAATCCTGGTTTCAACTGGTTCTAAGGCATTTGCTCATTTTATGTAAATAAATAGCTATACACTCCAAATATTTATGGACATGAATGAGCTTTTCTCATTACGAGTCTCTCTATTCATAGGGGATAACTTTGTCGACATTGAAAGAAATACAAATAACTTTTCTTCTCATTTTAATTCCCTCGCGGTACTAATTTCGTTGAAAATGAGTATAAAAGCACTCCTATTCCAACGAACACAAGATCTGTGTTACTTGGGATGGAAGGCGATCAAATAACAACAGCCGAGTAAATCCTTATGTACATATTTACATTTCTACCTACTCAGGACTTGGAGCATGAGAAGAGCTTCCTTGCTTTCAAATCATCCTCTTTGGTAACAGACTGAATATTCATGAAAGAAAAAAAAATTGATTTTTTTTTCTGGTTTACAAAATCTGCCGGCGGGATAAAAACGGCCAAAAATGTGTACACAATATTATATTGCAAGACCCATGTTATTTAAAATCTCTTTGTACATTAATCTTTTTCCTAAAAGAAAAAAAGGATCCCATGATGAGATTAAAATGACGGTTTTGATATGGAGAAAAACACTGAGGCAGAGGATAATTGTATTTGAGAACAATTTTCTTACATTATGAAATATTGATCAGATTTTTTAAAAGGGATATTTGAACTCGTAACCAAAATTCCGCCCAAGGAGTCTTACCAAATTTGCTTGATAAAATTGATCTATAGAGAAGCTTTTGTGGTAAGCTTTTGTGTTTAATGGAGGGACGTATCTTTAGAGGCAGGGACAAGGGAAATTTTACAGGAGGTCTGGATGGAGTCTACAGCTTTAAAAAAATGAAAGAAAAGGAAGTAATAAATTAATGGAGTGGGAAATAAATAAGATCGTATAATAATGTTCCCACTCACTGACACTATCAGAAGCACATGGTTAAAAGCATGGGCTTTGCTCTAGCAGTGGTCGCTTAAAAAAGGAGCTTTTGCTCTTCCTAGACGGTCACGGTTCTCATGAGTTTCTTCGCATCTGCTTGATCACAGTGCACTTTCTCCCACTCGGGCAAGATTCCAGGACTGATGCGGAAGCTTCTAAGCGCCAATGACTACTAATTCTTCAAGAAAAAACCCGTCATATAAAAAGAACATTGTTAGCTGGCCTTAACACCCTCATCAGAATCCAGGGAGAAAAGTGGGGAAAAGGTCGAGTGTAAAAACAAAAATCCCATATATATTTTACTACACTGCTCTCCTCAGACTTTAGTAACCTCCACACATTCCCCAGAAAACTCCAGCTCAAAAACCACTCACCATCAACGTCAAAACCAGGTCAGAAAAAGGAATTGGCAACATTCTACAACATACCACTCTCAAGCTCATCTATTTACTCCCTTTACAACTCTCACTATCACATCCGTAAAATTCTCACCTCCCACTAACTCCCTGTAACTTGAACTTGAGTTTCAAATTATTACTCCCTTCAACGTAACAAACAACCAAGAATTGTCTTCAAAAATTTTCAAGTGACTTCCTTTTCGGAGCGCGTAGATCAGTTTAATTAATTAGATCCGCACCTACCAACAAAATGCTACATAATACCACGAATAATGAAGAATTATATCAAAATCCAATAACAATAATTCTACAAATATTTCTAAGAATTCCACGGAAATCTTGAGCTCCTTTATCACTTGATGAGTAGCTATAAATAATATGTATATTTATGAGAGAAGGGGAAACTATTTGGTAATTTGAATTGAGTCTTAATTACACCTCATGTACAAAATAGGCTAATCATGATGAGTAGACGAGGCAGAAAGGACTCGAAGAGAGCGGAAATTCTCAAGGAGTTCTGCCTCCAGAACAGCTCCAAAACTCGCCTCTCTTCCTCCTCCTTTGTTCTCTATTGCTGTTCTCCATTGTCGGCCGGCCTTGTCCCTAGATACTAAAAGGGAAGACGAGTCCATGGAAGTTGCTATTGACTCAGCTATTATGCAGACCTCCAACACTGCCGACTACATACATAGAGTACTCGAGAAAGATGAAGTATGAGAGTATGTAGCTCTCTATATACATAAGTGAGTAAGTGAGTAAGTGAGTAAGTGAGTACAGTAGTAAGTACAACTTGAGGCTCTGTAAAGGGGAAATGTAGAAAGAGACTGGAATGCAGTTACATCTTCCCCCTTTCTCCCATCTTTAGCTATACGTATGATGACCACAAGTTGACTCTATTAGGAAATTGAGTTGTATTTCACCGCCGCGATTCAACCGGATTCCCTCCGATTCTTTACTTGTATTCAGGCATGAAAGAATAAAATGAGCTTGTGTGTTCCTTCACATGTGTGTGTGTGTGCTACTAGTATTTTCTACTTAAGAATTTCTCTCATTCTTTCTCTCTCTTTCTCTTTCTCTATACATAGCTATATTCAATTTCCATCAGTCAAATTATGTCTCCCTTGGTCGTGCGTATATTTTTTCTTTGAACTTCATTTGCTACAATTGAACCTTGATAGTTAGCAATAAAGTTTTGATAAAATAATCATTCAAGTGCAACTTCCTCTCTCAAGTATCATTTCCATCGTAGTAGATTCCAGTCCATTAGTTTTATCTGGGGAATTCTAGAGGAATTTCCCAAGGATCATCTCAGAATAAAAGTAAAAGGAAGAGTTGATATTAAATGCTCGTGTAATAGAATTCTTGTATGTGTTTCCATATGTATGTGTATCTACTAAAACGTGACATGGATGAAGGTCCGAATGTTCACCATCCAAATCGAACCTCACAGAGTTACTAACTTTGATTTAGAGAAGGGACGCTATGTACATTCTACAATCCTCCCACATTTACCTTTGCCAAGGTAAACTTATTTTCCTGTGTTATCTCCCTCGCTCTCTCTCTCTTTCGTTCCCATTCTCTTTTCCATGAAAACCATCCAAAAGAGAAGTTTCAAAGTTTTTTTTTTCTTTCTCAAAGAATGAGGGACATCAGTCGTGATTTTGGAACTACTGGTCTATTTCAGAAGCAGCAGAAATTCACTATGTATGTAATAAAATGTTGGGTGATAAGTCACACCAAGTGTTTTAAAGGTCATGTGAAAAGTGATTCCTTCTTTTTATCTTGAAGAATCTCTCCTACAAATATAGATAGATACTATATATGGACTACTTTCATGAAAAGATCAAGCTTTTTTCTTTCGCTCTTTCTCTCTCTCTCTCTCCCAAGCTGTGACTAGAGTGTGCACTCTAGTAAATCAAAAATATATTTTAGATCTCATCCCCACCGGTATACTCCTCTCAGCTATGAAGTGAAACATCTCATGGGATGTTATCTTCCCCAGTGATCAACCTAGATGAGAAATAAATAAAGGCCTTTTTTTTATTTCTCAGTTCCTCTCTCTCATCTAACGAAAAAAAAATCAACGCCTGGCCCCCGCATTTATATAAGCGAATATCAAGGAAATCTTCTGGCTTGATAAAGAAACTACTCCAGCTCCCAATCTCCAAATTACGTACATACTTGTAATGGTCCTCAATCACAGGCTGCAAAACATGGTTATTTATATACAAGGAACTAATATGTACGTATATGTATCTATATGGTATATACACTACAGCACAATGAATTCTCAAGCTGGAAGTATAAAAAGAGAGAGAGAGCGAGAGAATGAGTGTCAGTAAATAAGTAGTTTCTGAATCCAGCGGAAAAAAATGGAGGGATGTGAAGAAGTCTACTAATATCTATAGAATTTGACAATGTATGTATATTTATTTTGGCCAAAAGGAAAAAATAGAATTGAACTGTACCTCCGTCAACTTTACCAATCCCCTCGGAAATTGTTCAATGGATTGTACTATGCATGTGGAAATAGGAAATCGTTACAAATATTAGCAGTTTTTTCCCGCGGACTCCAAATAGGTATATCCTATGGGATACGATTCCTCGGAAGCTCTCTCCATTTTTGGTAGTTTAACCGCAATGGTTTTATACAAATATCGAAGGGTAAATACATATATATTATTGGTATAAGACTAGATCATAGTGCAACTACTGCGGTCAAAAGGCTCAACTGGGCCGTTCTATATACAATGTATTACAGGCGGACAAATGGACTGATCACTGTCCTTGGATTCACAATAGTCATTTTTACGACTGAGTTCCTGCGAGTGATTACATAGACTATAAGCTGGATATTTATTGGATGGTGGTGAGAGGAAGCTTAAGTGCGTGATAATAACAACGGATCGAATTGACCATCCTTTGGTAATAGGGGCAAAAGCCACTATTCTCATCATCCATGTCCGCTTGTCTACTTTCTCTCTCTATTTTTCCCATTTCTCCATTCCATTATTGGTATAAGCTGGATGAGAAGGTCAAATTGGCTAAACTGCTTCTAAATTTTGATTCCTAATTGCATTTGGGATTTTGCAAGAAATTCGGGGAAGAATTCCTCCCTAAATATTTTCTAACACTCAAGATTAATACGAGCTGATGGTATTTTTGAAATAGTGAGGATGATTTGTGCAAATGCAAAGATGATGAAAGGATTTTGCGAGAGGATTTTTGTATACATTACCGTACATATAAAAACATCTCTTTTGGCTCTGGAGGAGTCAGTGGCATTAAAATATTTGGCTCTGAGGTTGAAATAAAGGCTACCTCATACTGAGAGAAATTGTCATTATTATTATCACGAGAGGAGAAAGTTGAGCTTAGGCCGACGTAAAAGCAAGGGAGAGGAAAAAGCAGTTAAAAATTGGTTGACGGTAGAAAGGAGGATGCCGTTTATCATGCAGAGTCCCCGCGTTCATGTCTCTTTTTTGTTTTCGGTTATCTCCTCTATCTGCATGAAGTGAATGGAATGTCTACAAATGGTTCTCTTACTCCCTTGTTTTAGTGTAAATAGAGAAATTGCAATATTGAAACGCAGCATGTGACAAGAGAGCTACTACTAGCCAAGACTATGTTA
>JAQFXU010000164.1:0-80699 GCA_034693705.1 Spatulosminthurus flaviceps | reverse complement strand
ATTTTCATCTATACGTTCTATAAGTGCTATAAGTTTTATACGGGAGATACGTAAAAAGTTGCGCTAACTGTCTAATACCTCGGCCCCTTATGCAAGTTTTACTTGATTGCTAATAATAATACATTCTAAGAGAGTAAGTTATTGAAAGATTGACAAAATGATCATTCAGGCCGTGTATATTACATAAACAATGGTTGATGGGACAGCCAATACTACTACAACTTGGCAGATATGAAACGACAAACCGTCTGTGATAACTACTACTACTACTACAGAATGTATAGATATAAATGCAAATGTAGTAATAACATTTCGTCACTTACTCTTGTCACTCTCCTCCTAATCAAGCCCTAAAGGTGCCAAGAATTTTTTGATCATGTAATTATGTAAAAATGCTAATCTACGTACGTTGTTTCAAACATTATGTATATTTTGTATATTTTCTCATCCGTCAAAAATTATCATTTTAGAAAAATCAGCCTCTCCCCAATAAAAACCTAAATCTTAAAAAATCTTATTAAATAAATCAAGCAAATCATTATTCATTTGTGAACTAAACAATTGGATTCTTCTCTGTAGTACTTTCAACTATAGCAAAAAAGTCTACACTATAGCATAGATATAAGTTAAATTAAAATTCAAGTAGAGAGATCTCCATGATGACGGAGCTTACATGTATAACAAAAAGTAATTATTACTACTGTGAGAGTATGAGTTCAATTAAAATGTAGAGTATGGAAAAAATATTATTTTCCTATAGGATTGTGGAGTGAATTTATTCAAAGGAGCTGCTCCATCCCAAAATTGTGTAAGATTGCATGGATTTTATTAGGAATAAATAACTATTGAGCGCCATTAATTCCCTTTTTCATAACACATATAATATACTCTATCTCTATATGACTGTAGTGACAATGGCAATACTATATAGCCTCCGCATAAATTAGTAAATAACTCAAAAGATGCAATATCTGTTGAGACGGGCGGATCCTAAGTAATAAGTTACCAATAATATGTATACATATAGTAAAGGTATGGAGCTATACAAGCGTGGACATGGAAAAAATTGTAATCATATATGAAATTATAGACCTTTGGACAAGTTTTTACTTTACATTGGAAAACGCATGTAGTGTTGTTGTGTACGTAATTTGCTGTTATGTAGGAGTGTATAAACAGGAAAAGGCTATTGGGACTGCTGATGTAATATATGGTATAAGCTTTGAGGCTTGTATTCACCTAATTTTCCTCATATAACTCAAATTTAATAACATACAAATAAATTATTTGGTTTCACGCAATGATGATTGCTTTTATACAGACGATGAAGGAGAGAATAAAAAAAATTTTGCAATAAGGATTTATAGGACCGAATAAGTTGTGATAGGAACTACATAAAATAAGCAGAACACAAACATAACATATCCATGCCTATATGAACAAGTTCGTTATCCTTTACTTAACAGCGTAAAATGTTATGATACGCTCATGAAAACATGCGTGTACTCATGTGCATTCAACATGTATCTATGCAGAAAAATGTATTCCAACTATATAAAATTTGAGGATTTTAGCTAAGGTTAGAGAATTTAAATCCCTTTCAATGAGTTCCTTGTTTTTTTCAGTACTTTATATTACTTACTTATTTTTACAATAATAAGTCTGGTTTTTCCAACCTTTGACTTCCACCTTTTTTGGCTTAGGTGTTTATTGTTTTTATTGCTGTTTGTATTTTGTATGTACAAACAAGTCACTACAACTCAGGTATGATGGATTGGTATATTGCGTGTATATGATAAATATGATAATGCACTCTCCTTGCACTTTCTGCATGTAGTAGATATAATCCATGACGTATATTACATTTGTTTGTAGTATATTTTTAAAGATATCAGATTTAGAGTTCAATAAGAATTTTCCCTTGTGCAGTGTCACTTGATTTTTACGAATAATTACTAATATAGAATTTGAAGTTGACAGTGTATGATTTGAAAAAAATTCAATGTTCTCTATGGAAAATGCCCTTTGGCCAAATGCCCTTTGAAATGTAAATGGTATAAAGGTAAAAACAAAGTGTTAGACTTACGGATCGGGACTCGGCGTATTGAGTTGTTTCTGCATTATTACTAGCGGCGGTAGAAAAGTCTTCTTTTTCCGTGGAAGTAGAAATGACGGATTTATCCGCGAGAGCTATGGAATCTTCAGCTCTGCGAAGTCTAGGTGCTAATTCAGACTGGGATAAGATATCATTTCCTACTTTACTGTTGCTACTCTCCCCGTCAAAAGAGACAGGATGAGACCTTACGTATCCGCTTAAGAATACAATCACAATAACAAGTGTCCACCTCATTTTCTTCAAATCTGTAAAGAGAATTTTCAAAAAGGGTTAAGTCTCACACAATAACAAACAACAATTAAAATACATATTTTCCACTCTTCAAAAATTCACCAACAATGTAAGCGAGAATCAATTTTGTCAACCAACTTAAAGGCTAAAAAAAGGGTTTTCAAATCAATCGCATCATATCTCACCCCCCTCAAGGATAAATCTTCATTGATATAGCTTAAGAATCAAGTGATAATTTCGCTTTTTAATTCTATAATATGTCTCCTCTAATATTTCCTACAGTCAAAAATTTCCCTTTTGAGAGCTCTACTACGTACACACACTCATGTGTTGTTGAGACTTCATAAAAGGAAATTATGAACAGAAAAATTTGGGACAAAAAAACCTATTCAAAAGAAATAAAACTTTTGTTAGTTTTTTTAGTGTGTATAGGAAAAGAGAACTTTTTTCGAGGAAAAAAAATCAGAAATCTGATAATGAGTGGGCAAGAGACAAAACACTCATTGAATATTATTACTACTACCACTACTGTGTGTACGGACCAGTCCAATGATTTTTTTAAAGTGCCACCACTACTGTATACTATTGCCAACATAATATAAGAGAGGAGAGGAATGAGGATTATTTACTTTTTAAGTTTGAAGGAAGGCGAAAGTTTTCCGCTCCTTGCATAAAGAACAACACACACACGTTGCACTATGGGACTCTTCTACTTGAACGCTATACACTATTACGTTACTTCATGCAAGTTTCCTTCGTTAAGAATTCTATCTACATACACACTCAACTTTGTTTACTATCCTCTGAGATATGAGAGGTGCACCGAACTTTACCATTAAAGGATACCGCTTACTTACACAACTACATGCTAAACAATATTTTACGCACAGACTTTTCTTACTTTTACCACTGACTCCTTCCACTACATAGATAGATACGTATACTACGACAGTTGAAATGAAAATGAAATCACTTGAGAGTCGACGAGTGAATGTGATTATACGGAACTGACGCTCTAACTATACACAAGAGAGGTGCATGGAGTTTTCAAGCTTAAAAAAGGCACATTGGTGGTTAGCTTTAGCGAGAGCATTCACAAAAACACATATCTCTCTCCATCTTTCTCTCTCTCTCTCTCTCTTTATACGAGAAGTCATTACATTTGCATTTGACTCTTTATTCTGCCCCGTAATAATAATAATAATAATAATAATAATCTTAGGGAAAATCCCTTACTTTTATATATTATTATTACTACGCACGAGTCCAAATGCTTAGTCAAAATGGGCAAAATAGTCTCATCCTGCACCCACGCTTTTAGGAAGGACAATGATTTTCACATTTATTTTCTTAAATACTCAAATTTAGAAAATTTCATGGTTTAAAATCCTATAGTCATCTAATGAAAGTTATTTTTCCAAAAATTTCTCAAATATCTACATTGTTTCACAATAAATTTCAAGAGAAAGATGAGATTCAAGTTTTACTTGGACATAAAAATTTGTAATTTCAAGTTACTATACACATGATTTTAGTAAAATCCTAAAAAATGACCTCATAATGTTTGCCTCCCTTTAACTTAGTAATATAGTCAATATTTTTCCTACATGACAGGATATTCTTTTTTGTGGGACAAAACACTTTGGATCGCCTCTTCAACTTTTGCAATCAGAGAGTATAGAGTAATCTCAGATATTAAGACACTTTGCTCATTACATTTCATTGAACTCTTTAATCCCAAAGGTGCTGGGATAAAAAGGGGTAAATTGGTAAAGTATAGCTGTAGGTAAAATTTATATTCATAAGTACACACACATACACATATAATTACACCTACCTATGAACGTTTTAAAGAATATTATATAGGATTTCATCTCAAATGCATCAACCCACAGAATCACAATGTCATGATTTCTTTCAACCTAAATTTACAGCATATCTCATGACATGTGTAGTACAGATTTCTGAGGGAAAGTGTATCCGTTACTGTTACATTACAACTTTATACACTCTGCCGTTCATTAAATGAAGGTACACATCTATCTTTCCTACCGTTAAAAGCTGGCTTTTTCCTCTCTAAACGTATGACATAATCATAGTATTTATCTTGGGTGTTTAGGTCTCAATTGATTTTTAACCACAGTCTCGAAATCCTCCTCGTCTACAATTTCCTTGGGATTTTCTTGGTTCTTAAAACCAACCACTCACTATACATAAACTCATTATTTTAAGTTCAAGTTACAGAGAGTGAAAATGCAAGAATTTAAAGGGAGTCATAGGAAAGTCCCTTACATGTATAAAAAACATGTTGTAAAACCATGTCAAAAATACATAGAAAATATTTCCAATCAGTCCCAATAACCTTCCTATACTTAAGCACATGAGCTGGATAGTGGAGTCTGTATCCTTACCTATACAAGCATTCTAGGTATAAGCTAAAATGAGACGAAATAGAAATGCATAAATGAGTAAAGGTACAATTGCAAATTAGGTTTCTCTTATTTCATAACGTCGTCACATAACTAACAATAAGCTCAAATGTATATGAGGGTGGGAGTTACGGTATGGGAAATTCTAGTGTCAAAAATCTGGATCCTTGAACAGTTAGAAAGTGACAGGGGTATTTAGAAAAGAAGAAGAAAAAAACACATGGGGAAAATATAAAACCAAGAGTAGGTTAATAATGACCTTGGAGCATTCTAGACGGTCAAATGGCAAAACTATTATAGTACAAGAGATAATAATTGTGACGGGTCATTCCCATATGAGTTCCCATGACAGTACAAATCAAAATAATCATACAAATGATAATAAAAACCGTTGAAGGAACCCTGCTTTGGTTCCTTTGACTCTTTTGCAATGGTGTGCAATCACTTATTCCCATGACTCAACTATTCTGATAATCGTGTGAATCCCTTATTCTGCCACTCGCATGTCATCCTTTTTTTCCAGCCTATTTTTTTTAGTACTACCATGTATATAAAATTAATAAAATAATTCATCCACACATGGAAAATCCTCCTCAAATCCTACAAGCTCATTTTCAACTCTTTCTGTACAAGTATATACACGAAATATATTCATATTGTAAATGAAGGGAAGTTACCTCATACATATATGAGTCTACATATATATGTAGAGTATATTTAAAAAAAATCATGTGCGAAAACCTAAAAAAAAGTTCACAAACTTGACATAAATGTATAGATATTTCTGACGTAAGGATTCATGCCTTATTTTCCATCTCTTTAATTCTAATCTAATTATATCTGGACTATAGTTCTTTTTTTACTAAATCTCTATGCTCTATACTATTAAAAAATATAAACATGGTCACAAACCTACAAGGAATTCCCTCACATACAGCAATAATAATTATTTACCTCAACATGAAAATACTATTAATTTTTTAATAATAACAAAAATCCATGACAAAATTCCTGACCACCCCGTTATTTTTGCCGAGGTTAAAACTCTCTCCGTTTTTTCAATCGCTACTTTAACAAATTTCCCCTTTGAGCAAAATACATATGTACATATATGGATAAAAACCATATCTAAGTCTATATCTACCCAAAAGTATTTAAATACATAGGAAAAGAAAATAAATTTTACAATCAGCTTATAAATTAGCACTACATTGAAAAATTCGTGCAAAGATAAGCACGTCATGTTGGTCGGTTGAATTGTGTATAGAGCAGCAGTTGTAGTAGTAGCTCTGTCTAAGTACAAGCTGAAAGTAAAACATTCTTAGAGAATGCACATATACAGTAAATATGTACAAGAGAAAAAAAACATGTAAACGAAGGAAAAAATCTACAAGGGATTTTTGATATGGGTGGAGCTGTAAAAGTGATTTTTTTCTGCTTCAATTACACACTACACCTCCCTGTGCTCATCTTGTATAATAATGGAAGGTGCTATAGGGATTTAGTGTATAGTAAAGAAAATGTACATACTAAATAGTACATAGTAATGACCATTAAAGCCACGACTACTGTACTAATTGTAAATTTCGTACAGAGAGGAAAAGGAACAAAGGAAGAAAGTGAAAACTAAATGGACTTTCAGTGTCTAATGAGTCATTAAAAGCTAATTTAGCATTTTGAGGTGGAAAAGAAGTTAAGGATGAGTTGAGGATACAGAGAAAAAAATCCACATTATCCACCAAAATTTCCTACATATATGAATGCACCACAAAAACAAGGGAAAAATTAAACCATGTATTTTGTTTTGCTACAAAAACCTATTTTGTATGCAAATGTTGTCACTACACACACACACACATTTCTAATCCTTTGAGATTCAAATCTCTACATCTCTACACTCTTCACGACTCTACCTATTATTATAACTCTCTGACCCACTACGGTGCACCCTCCAAAGATGTTTCTCTATTGTTCTTACGATGAATCCATTATACATATATTGAGTATTAAATTTAGCAAACAATTATTTTTATTTTTACATCTAGGATAGACGTCATCGGCTCAAACTTTCATTGATCCCTTCTTATACCTTTGTTCCTATCCTAATAATAACATTACATACAAGTGTCTCTATAGAAAGAAAAGCATTTGCAAATATATAAGCTAAGAGTTAAATAGCTTGGGGACAAATATTATGCTAATTTATTCCCGAGTCTCTTATACATACTTTTAGAGCTCTTGCCATGTACTAATCTCGTAATGTCGAGGGAAGATTATTAGTGTTACGTTAACAATTAACGGCGTGGCTTCTCTCTCTCTCTCCCCCCTCTCTACATAAACAATGCGTGAATATTATTGCAGATTCATAAACGTCAGACTACGAAAGTATGGATAAGCATGTAAATGACATAGCTGCTCATATGAGCATCTTGTCTTCCAAAAGAACTGACCTAGTTGTAATTGTACATGAATTGGACACTATGGTCAGCTCTAATGCACATGGCGAGTCAACTTCCAAACCGGAATTGGCACTTTCATTCTACATTTAAGCTGACTCATATATAAGCTCATGTAAACTATAAAGACAGAGAGAGAGAGAGAGAGAGAGAGAGAACCTCCCTAATGAAACTTAACATTTGAGTATTGCCACACTCACACACGTATATATCTATAAACACACATGTTTTTCTGCTCCTGTAATATGCCAAGCTTTTAAAATTTACAAGGTATGTATTTTCCTATATAGATACATCAAGTGCGTACATATATCCATATTTCTATATAAATGGGTGCGTATACATTGATACAGTGGTGGACACGGGACGTCTACGTTTCCATACGTAATATTTTCTATGTAGATACACATAGGAATTCCTATGTGCTCACCGTGCCCCTTCTCGCATATTATAGAGCGACTCTATCTTATATACATTTGTTGTTGAAAAAATGTAAAAGTACGGATTCTCTGTATCCTTTCATATATGCATAACCATTGAATTAACAACCATTAATGCAACATACACACGTAACCAACTGACCGCTTTTACTCCTTTACTTATATAAATATATACTACAAGCTCCTACAGCATACTATAATACTGTGAAAGGTATATAGTAAAGGTCCACACTTCTCTTATTTACTCTCTTATAGTATTAATTCACTTCAACTTTGTCTGCATGCCATGGGTTATCTGCTTCAGTTTCTTACTTAATAACTTGGAACTCATGAATGTATTATGCATTTCATATGAAGCGTATCTCCGCTATAGCACGTAATCCTATAACCTGTATATAATACTTTGAGTCAATATATATTTATATGCATAAGTATATGCCTGTGTGTTCTGTGTGTGCAAGAGTTCATTGGAATCATAGCTAAGGGATAATAATTTCTGTGTCAGAGTAATAATGTTATATACGAGTTGTTTGCACACATGAGTAAATTGTAATTACGTATGAAATGTGTTATAAATCCTAACTGGTTTTTCCTCCTATGTCTCTCTAATAGTTGTACTTACGCATTAAAAAAACATTCAATAAGTTTACCTCTATTTCATAACTCCCACCTGTAATCCCTTACAAGTTTCACTTTTAGGTAACTCTCCTCACAAGATTATCATAAGGACTGGCTATTAGCTATTATACACATTTTTAAAAAAGTGCAATCCTCCAGTCTCAGTTATGTCATTGGTTTATAATCCCAATGCAAACGAGATTGCATTGGAAAAAAGACAAATCTCACCTATGAACTTTAATGGATGTCATTGGATCATGTTTACTTGCTCATTTTCAGTTCATTGCCTATATATCAGTACTGTAATTACTCATAATGAGAAATACATGAGCCTTCATATCATCTGTCTGGCCTCCCTATATAATGTAATGTTTTATTACTTTGGAAGACAAGAGGGTAGTAACAAAGTTTCTTCCTCATTCATGAGTCTCTGCCTAAGATTTTTACAGGAGGATAATATGTAATCATACGATAATAATGAGATCAAAGGGTGACCTACTACAAGGAAATATTAAATGGAATTTTTCTTATCCACAAGAATTCCCAGGTTACTATAGGAAATGACTTATTTTGATTTCGAGGAATTTTTAAACCATTTTTCTCTTTATAAAAATAGGAAAATAAAAAAAACTTTTGACTGGACTTTTCCTCCACAAAAACGTTTGCAATGAATTTGGTTTTTCAGCTTGGCAAAAAATAAAGAGAATAGGGAATAAAGAATGAGTATAGGAGAATTAGTCCAAGCCCTGTGATCTTGGCAAGTTGCCAGGGTATAATAAATTTGTTATGCTACACTAATTATCCATAGCTCCATTAGTAGGAAAAAATAGTAGTTGGGGAAAAAACATAAACAAAAACAAATTTAGAGATTGAACAAAAATTTGAAAGGGAGAAAAGGGTCCTTGGTATAGTTCATTGAACGCGGAATTTTTTTTTTCATCCATATTGAAAAAAGGACACAAGATGACATGGAAACTTTGGGATTTTTGGTCAAAGTCAAGGAAAGGAAAGGATAGTGTAATGATGATAATTTGGTTGGAGTTAAGGTGGAAGGTGTAGTTAGTAAGTATTGGTAGCCTCCTTGGTATAAAATAAAAGTAATCATGACAAGAGGAATTAAAGGATGGAAAGAAATTGAAAGTGGTCTCTACATAAATTCTTCCCCGAGTTGATTATAATAATACAAGCGTCAATGGGAAACTTCCAAGTGTATGCGTAGACTGTAGACATATATTTGAATGACTCAAGCCCCTAAACACTCACTGATGATTGAGTGAGAGACTCATCTACACTCAACGATATATTATATTATATGTATAGAGGCTTTTAAATCAAACTGTCAATCTGTCAATCTCATTGTTATGTATGTATGTACATATGTATTATACGTACGTAGACTTTTACGTAGAAGGGAATCAATCTCGAGAAGAATTCTCACTATCTCCAATTTAAACTATCCCCGGAGTAGTACAAGTGGAAAAAGAATAATTATTATTGCATTGTACTAAATCCAATGAATTCCTCTTGGATGATCCGCTTATATTTTCTTCCGATACTTTCTCATATCACTGTATAATTATTGTAAATGTCGGACCGCACTAATTACTATGACATTCATATGCCGGAAAAATCAAATATGATTTTTCTTTGCAATTAACACCGGAATTTTTCCTTTGTTGACAATTCAATTGATTCTCACTTATCTTACATGTTTATAGATCCGTTTTTCTGACAAATTTTTCTTGAGAGTCTTCAAGAGTCGATGAGAGACCACAAGCCGAAATAAAATGGGAAATGAATGAATTTTTTTGACAAGGTCTTGGAAATAAAACCAAAATTCACTCCGTGCTTACTTGTATAGGGGATGAAGAAAAGTCTTTTTTTTTTCAAAAAAAAATTTTTTTTTGAGGAACTATAAATGAAATCCAAAATGAAGAGAAACGATGAAAATCCAAATCCCTGGTAAAAGAAATACACACTCTCACTGTTCTTCTTCTTCTTCTTCTTCAGATTTTTGAATGTTTGATGTTGAAAAAATGGAAAAGTTGAGGTGAACTTGTGAAGATACTGTGACTATGAAGGGAAAAACTCGAGTAATAAATGCTTTTGAAAAATTTCTAAGGATCTTTTATATGACCGGTCCGAGCACACGATAGATGATGTTTCCATGAGCAATCTACTCTCTCAAATAAGTTATAGAGAGGCAACTTTCCATGTTTTAAGACAGTAGGGCGGCCTTCATATTTCTATTGAATTCTTATGGGGAAATAGGATTCCCCCTTTTTTTTCACTTACAGCATAATAAGCTTTGCTTTGCTTAGTAGTATAATATATAGAAAGACGAAGGAAAGTTGGACGGCTCTCACTCTCCATTCGACCCACAACACCATGTTATGTTACTACTTACATCAACAATGTCCGTATGTTATCGCATGATTGCCAAGCCCTCTCTCTCTCTCTGTCTTTTTTACTCACACACCACACATGTATAGTAAAGAATATCAAGATGTAGTATGTATGTGTAGTGCCAATGAATAAAATATATGCTTTTTACTCTTATTAAAAAAACTACACTCAAAAACAACTACTACTCCTCACGTAACAAATACACATAATCTCTGTATGTGTGAGTTTTTTCTTAAAAAGAATTTTCATCAGCGTCATAAGTCATAGCTTCATGCTCGTAATAATAATAATATTCGCAAAAAAAAGAGTACCGTAAACGTAAGACCCATGTAACAAGTCAAGTATGCAAGTTTAATACAAAAAGCTTTTTTCCTATATGACTGATTTCCAAGCTTCAGCCTTGCTACTACTACTCTTAAAGTACTGTATAAGCTTTGTAAATGCCACTACTGATAACTTAATCTTGAATATTTTCAACAACGTTTGTCATTTCCGGTGGTGGCGTAAAAACCTATAATTTTACTATACACAAGTCTTTTTCTCATTCCTCCCAAAAATTACAAAGACCAGATAAGAAAATACAGTTGATATATTTTGTAAAGTGAGTATAAAGTGGATGTTCAATTAAATTAAACTATTGATCTGCAATTTACAGAGTGTGGGTCTCTCTCCATAAATAATAAATTTCTGAACATTTATTACATGTAAATATATGGGAATTTGTCAATTTGATTTGTAACAAACGTATTTACATGTTAATAGATTTATAAAAGTGATGGTAGCTCAGAATGAGTGAGAAATTTCTTTCAGCAATAATTATTATATCTCATATTATTGGAGAGAGAGGCACTTCACACGCTTTTTCTCCTCGTCTTTAAAATGGTCAATTTATTGACAGAAGTTCAGAGGCTTCTTCTATATCAAATTAACCATGTATACGTTTATTCATGTAAATAAATTCAATGAGTTTTCAAATCATATAAATATGTGATAAAGGGAATTTGAATAATTGGCAGGGTTCCTCACATATATCTAGCTGGGAAAGAGGTGTTAAAAATTTATGTACAGCAAGTGATTGAAATAATAAGGATTATTATTATTACAAAGGATATGGTTACCAAGCCCTATGGGCTCTTGACCCCAAAGGGTCATATATGATTTTGGTAATGAAAGTGACTCAAGAGTTTTTTTAACTCCGGTGGTTATATGGTTTTATGGAATGGATGAGAGAAAAGTTTAAAGGAAAGTATGGGTTTTTGGCTGGTAAATAATATGTATAAATTATTATGAGCAATACATAAAGCAACATTGACATACGTTTCAAGAGTTTATAGACCTTGGATGAAAATTCCTTTGGACCATAATTAGAGCGATCTTCTAGTATGCTCTCGTGCCCGTATATTTGAACACATAGGACACTCACTAATCTAATTTTTGCTTTCCATATCATGAAGGGATATTAAAAGACGGTTTAATTTGAGCATTTACGCTATATCTTGTATGAAAGTCATTGGTGAGATAATCTCATAAATGGCATGAAAACCATGTCAGCTTTTTATATACCTTCAATTAAAGATGATACATTTATAACATGGTACGGTATGAGTAAACCGGTGGCTAAGTGTGATGGGTAACCTTAAGCTTATTTAACTGGTATTTTTTTTCACTCAAATTACATATGATTTAGAGGGAACAGAGAGTGAAAATTGTAGTTAAATGATAAGTGTATGGTTAAGGAATTTCCCTCGCATGTGACACTGTGAGACTTTACTAATACGAGCTTGTAATGACATATAATATAAAGTATCCTCCATGTCATTTGAAAACATAATTTTTTTTATTTATTCTATTTATTTGCATATAGTTTAAGTATAAAATTCAGAAACAAAAAACATTTTCTCTTTCCTTTCTTTTGCTCATTTTTCCCTCTCCAAAGTCAACAATAATTTCGTTCAAGGTTTTTATTATTACTATTATATTTTTTCCTATAGAATCCACACAGAGAGGGAAAAAAGGGAATTCTCCCTATAAACATTTGCATATAGGATTTTCCTCTGGATTTTTTAACAAGTAAAAATGACAACCATTGCCTCACCAAGAAATTTATCACTGTTTTTCTCATCATCATCTCTCTCTCTCTCTATATACAATTTGTATCCATTGCAAATTCTATTTATTTTTTTCCATTTTTTCTTGTATTAGTAAGATTTGCATTCATTTCAATTTTCATAGCTTTTTTGGGGTCATCTGTTCAAAAATCCATCCATAAATATTACATGTGTGTGGATTTTGAAAGGATATTTCAATCACATGTAGTATGGACGGGAATCGTATTGACTTTAATACAATGGTTGAATGCTAATATGATTATTGTAAAATGCATCATCATCAATATCATCATATATGATAATAATTAGTCAACTCTTGTGAGTTGCACGTGATTTCCTTAAAATGGAAGAAAAAATGGAGTTTTAAAAAATCCAAAATAAGTCCACTTGTCTGGACAGGTATGGCATGGTGTAATAAGAATAATATGAAGCCAACTTTATAAACATTGATAATAAAACGATTAAGATGACATCATATATTATTACAATGGTTAAGCACATCGTAGCTGATGTAATATTAAGAGGAGAGATGAGAGGGAGAGAGAGTATTTACTAAAATTGCGACATCATCTTACAGGAAAAGACGTGATCTATCAGATTAGAGTTGCCCTCGCATGTTTATGATGTGACATTTCTTATGTGAAGGATGTTAAAAACCCTGGTACAACGTACAAGAGAGAGACCTATTATTGAGAAAGACACAACTTTTTTCCCTCTAATTTTTTAATAATTATTATTTCTATAGGCTCATATAGGATGGAATTGTAATGCATTTTTTCCACTTCCAACTTGTAATTGTAACTCCATACAATACGCTTTAGTATATTCTTTATAACAGGTTGTTATATAGGATGGGGCTAGTAGGGTACAAGCTCGGAGGAGATTGTCATAATGAGTACAATGTTATATAGGCATGAATGATCCTCAAAGAAGGTTATAATTATTTAGGGTCATAAATTTGAATGTCCATCATAGTATGCTTGTATATAGTAGAAATGTATGTAAATAATAAGTTAATTTGTCCAAAGCTTTTTCCCTTCCAGAAAAACCCATATAAACGTAATAATTCATCAGCTTCGTACATATTTGAGTAAGACTGAAGGGGGAAAATGACAAGGGTGAGGAAGCTTAAGGTATTTACATAGTTAATGAGTAAAAGTTCATCAACTACTAAAAACTAATGCAATACATCAGTTAAGAAATCCCACTCTCATCATCAAAGACCTTTCCCGTTTTTTCCCCTTACTTATATGAACTCTGACCATTTTGTATGTATAGCATTCTGTACGTGATAGGAATCCCAGAGCTTCATTACAATAAACTCCAATGGAAAAACTTGATTTACATAAATTTTAGATCAACTGACGACAAGGACCCTGGTGTTCATTTACCTACAAAATTTTGACCTGTACCCTGATTTTTATTTCCACACACACACTCTAAAAATTAATATTTTCCTCTCATTTGAAAAAAAAACAACGAGGGTGAAAGTTAAAACGCGCATTTTTACACAAATAAATATCATAATTAATTATTCCTATCATTCCTCATAGAAATAATGACAATTTCTACAAAGTCCACATTTTTATACATTGTCGTGATTTGTCTACGTAGTCGTAACTGTTTGTCAAAATTCATGTATGGGAGATTTAATCTAATAAGAAATAATTATAGGAAATCATGTCCTGAAATAGTAGGTAAGAGGAGGTATGAGAAAAAAAGGTTAAAAAAAATCAAAACACTAATACGGAGCGACATGTAGTACATGAGTAACTACATCAAAAAAATAGCTATCTCATAACTCTTGATCTGATTCCAAGATTAGGCTATCTCTACATGTACACGTTGTTGCATGTATAGAAAAATCCAAGTTATCCGTGTTGTTTTAAACACGGAGGAGAGTTAGAAAAAAATGTTTATCACAGTGTTGTATAGAAAAACATGAAAAAAATCAATTTATCAGTATGTTGACATCAACTAGACTCATTTCGTCACGTTCATATTTTCTTTGACAATTTATATACGTAAAAACCTCCTCTGGATGAAATAACACCATATATGCATAATATTATGTAGATTTTATTTCTTAAAACATAGCGTCGCTCATAACACCTGCATCTGTAACATTTATTGATGGTAACATAGATTAACTACGTGCTATATTCTATATTTCTTGAAAGTTATAATTTTATTATAAAAAAATTATACCGACAAGATCTACAAAAGAGTTATCTCTGTCACTCTCTGGCTTATTTACTACCGTATTATAGTGCACCGTACTCTAAACTATGGGACACCCACAGTAATCACTTTATTGTGAGTCA
Source organism: Spatulosminthurus flaviceps (assembly GCA_034693705.1). Classification (NCBI taxonomy): domain Eukaryota; kingdom Metazoa; phylum Arthropoda; class Collembola; order Symphypleona; family Sminthuridae; genus Spatulosminthurus; species Spatulosminthurus flaviceps. Next base: position 65,571 of record JAQFXU010000164.1, on the reverse strand, counting down.
GTCATCAAAAATAAATATGTAATTTGGTTGGAATAAAAATTCCTATACTTAAATCCATACACACACACATGCAGGGAAAGTGACACCTTGTCGTCCCATTAAAACTCACCTACCCAACTCACACATACGCGTATATATGAATGATGGTAGCCTAAATATTATATTATGCTCCCCGAACCGTCATAAATCTTACATGTATCTCTCTCTCTCTCTCTCTATGTATTCTATGTATGACTATAAGGTTGGTATATGTAGACCTTTTGAACTTGCTTGAACCATACTTAATTTTGGATACCCATACTTATTGTTAGCTCTCTAGCATGGCTATGTAGTCTATAAAAAGACACTTGAGAGTAGTAATTCACTTAAAGATCCACATCTCTTAAAATGTCACTTGACAAACATGCGACAGGGAAATTTTGTTCATTTAATTACAATGACGCTGACGCTGCGCTGTGAAGCAAAAAAACTAAAAACTTAAGCTCACAAATAACCACCACACACTTATTTCTTACACACACACACATTATACACACATTATATACATGCAGTATGTACATACTTACTATACATAAAAATTATATCTATAATACAATTTCCTATACAAGCCAAACACTTGATTATTCATGAGAGAGAAACAAAGAATAAATTTTCTTGAGATTTTTTAAAGTACAATATAGACACCGTCAGTATTTAAAACTCACATTTCCTTTCTATTTCCTTCCTCCTCCTCCTCCTCCTCCTACACAACCACACTCTATACATAATAACAAGTTAGCCTTTAAAAATCAATTGCGTAAAAATTCTCATGCAATATCTTCTACACTTGCATTTTAGTAGTACTTGGACTAAATATACAACCCATAGTCCTTAAATAGTGGACTACGAATGAAAAAAAAACCTAAAATAGGCAAATAAATATACTCAGTCATTCCCACACATTCATTTCACATCATTCAATACTATTTTCACGCCCCGTCCTAAATCCTCTCTGATAATTTTATTTTTGTTAAATCATAGAGCATAGTAAGTTGTTGTCATAAGAATACAATTCATTTTGAGTGAGTGTCGGATTTTATGCAAATTCATGGAAAGATGAATGAGTAACTTTTTTTATTACAAATTCGCCCACTACTATGAGCTAGACTTTTGAATGAAGAGAGCAGTACTCCTATAAGGTACGCGTATATCTGTATGGGTTTGGTCATAAATGTCAAAACATTGCATTCTACAATTCATTTATATGATTGATTAAAAAATAAAGTTTTATAAATAAGTAAAAGAGTAGTTTGAAATAAGGAGAGGGAGCATTTGCTTAAATGGAAGGAATTATATTGTAGTTTATTTTGTGACAAAAGCCCAAGGAATAAATGAGAGTAGACTTTTAAGAGATGGTTGTATAAAGGAAAGTTATGGAATCATTTTGGTTCTTGAAAGGATTATAGAAATTACATTCAATGTCCAAATAACATAGAATAAATGTAGACTCATAGGAGAAATAATTATGATATTGAGGTACTCGGAATTTTCCTACTTTTAGTACAGAACATACAATATATACTGGTAATGATAGTCATTACTATATAGAGAGCTTGATGCCTTCCACAACTTAATACATATACTTTTTTTTACTTGGTTCTTGAATTATTATGCACATTTTAACAATATTCTTCTCTTTACCATCAACATTTACCTCTCCGTCTCATTGTCAATTTTGTCCGGCCCTCTCTAGCTTATAGCTTGATATACAGAGAGGTCTCACATTATTCCCATCTCATTTTACTCTTAATACTCCCAAACCCGCTGTTATACTCACAGCTATTAAATATACTAAACTCTATACTTTTCTATAGGTTATATTTTTGACGCGAATAAATATTTTTACTAACGCAATAAGCTTAGCAATGTATGTATGGCATTCTTACATTTTTTCTCCTCTTAATTCCTCCAATACAAACAACAATATATACAGCACTACGGTATAATAGGGAAAATATGAGAAAGAAACATGAAATCTCCCAGTGGGACGTATCTTTTTCCATGTGAGATTCATCAACATTCTTATTTTAAAAAAACCCACTTAAAATCTACAGACATCAAATGAAAAATCCATTGTGGAAATTCGGCCAATTATTTAGATTACACTCATAGAAAATATCATATGCACATCATTTATTGCACTTTTTTCATTCATGTTTTTCCTATACACGGGCCTATGCTTCCAAATGGATCATTATACAATTTTGGAATTTTGTAAAATATTTGTCAGCTTATGATTACCACACATAGATATTGTTACCTGACTATTTTTTCCCTATTGTAGGCCAATATACACATACTTTACTACACAAAGAGACAATCAATCATCGTGAGGTGGCAGTTTCTTCTATTAACTTATATGGGTAAGAAGATGAACTTTGAGTGGTACGCTGTAACAGTATAAAAAGGTATGTATTTAAGTAAATGAGGCATTGATACGTAAGTGTAATAAAATGATGATTCTGTGCATATGACGGAATCCTTGCAAGTATCTGTAATGTGATACATTTTGATATAGAGACCTAATGGAATCAACGCCTAAAGGACTTGAAAGTGATAATAAATAATTGCAATAATTCTTCTTCTTGTATTTATGTTTTCGCAGGATTTATGAAGCAAATAATTACTAATATATTGGGAGCATCCTATTAACTCACATTCATATGATTCCTATAGGATATAAACCACATTCATCTTTAGCTCAGGGCTATGCATTCAAATGAAAGTCACCTCATCTAAAATCTACATACATTTATAGGATATTTTAGTGTGTAAATTACTCAAGTGTTCAAAAGAATATGAGCGAGAGTCCGTAAATACCAAATCAAAATACAAGCTTAAAAAGCTCTCTTGCTGTCTTGCTCTTATTTACTCTACAAAAAAAATTAAGATCAAAAGTCCCAAGTGCTAATAAATAAAAATCATTAATTTCTATATGATTTGCCGATACATTTATGTATTAAAAGCGTATTATTATTTCTAAAAAGCTATATAGAAGATAATGATGAAGAGCTCGGAGGGATGTAGGTAGTGTCCTCAATATGATTAAGGGTCCATTAATAGGTAAATAATGTATTTTTTATCAGCTACCTATACATTCAATGTACAATTTAGGTTAAAATAGAAATAAAAAAGTATAAAAATATTATTGGAGTGGGAAAGAAATTTCTGTGAGTTTTTTTCAATTACGCAATATATATAATGTATCTCAATAAAACTTATAGAAATAAAATACTTAGTCGTTACTATTCAATTGAAAGAGTTTTACTCATTCAAGTTAATTCTCTCTCTCTCTTTCTCTCTTGTACAAGGATACGGATCTTTGAAGGAGCCATCATATAAGCTTTGTGTTAGTATGTACATGATAAAAATGAGTTGTTTTTTTCACCAATTTTATTATTATTAATAATTTTTATTACTAAAATATATTTTTTAGTTACCGTCTCAAAACTTTTACTATATGCTATATAGGTAAGAAGAAAAAAAGTTAATTTTGGGGAAAAGCCTGTATTAATATACATGGGAAAATTAAGGAGAGATGTCAATGAATAGTGCATCATCCTGTTTCTCCGCACGATCTATCCATAAGTGAAATAGCATTGGGATCGTCCTATACACAGTTATAAGTTTTTTCCAAGTAAGTAAAAAAAAAATTAATGATAAAATTAGTTACTCTTGAAAAACTACTACTACCATTCCACGTAGGCTGTGTATCAAATGGTTGAGAACAAGGATGATTTTTCATTGTTATATCTTTGCTCGTATACATAAATGTACACCCTAATTCCCCTCCAATCTCTCACCTCTTGCTCATTAACTAAGAGACGCCGTGTAATATGTATGTACTAATATACTTACATACGTTCATAGTCACTGAAAATATGTAATAACATTTTGAATTTACCTGCTCTTCTTTTCTTTTTCTTTCTTTTTTTTTGCGAGTGAGAGAGAGAGAGAGACTTGAGAGTAAATAACAAAGTTACTGTGAAATAACTCATCCTATTTCCCACGAATTGTAATTTAAAGGAGAAGAAACTCTCGAGAGTTTTGTCATCAAAATGAAAGCGCATATATATACGTTGGAAATCTTCACTATATATTCTCCATGGATACTTACATATTGTATGTAAAGGTCTGTCATTTCTCATTCAAGTCCATGAAAAAATCAACTTGAAGAACATTTCAATTTACATTATAAACTTTTGAATATATTTGTATTTTTTCATTATATTATATTTTCTATACATTATATATTTATATACATATGTTATTTATATGGTTGAAAAAAAAACCTTGTGAATTTACAGTTTTTGGCTTTTCATATATGTCAAATCATATGAGGTCCGACAATAATTAGGATTGCATGATTGCTCTGCTTTAATAAAATGTCTCTCCTCTCCTCTTGGAAGTCACACGAGAACTCTTTGCTCTTCACTCATGAAAATTCAAATGGTTATTTCTATGTAATAATATTTCCTGATAAAAATTGACAAATATTTTATTTCTTTAAAAACTGTCTCCTTCTTTGCTTTGTGAGTCAATCCCGCTCAAAATAATCCTTCCATCCTTGCATGTGTTTTTGATATGTATACAATAAAGGGCTAAAAATATAATTGTTATATGCATTCTCACCAGTGGACTCCTGTCATATTAACAAATGGAACTTGGATAGCTACACAGTACACGCGTTCCTAAGAAAAACAATACAAAATGAAATAATTTGGTTTGTACATTTCAATTCCGGTAATTTGATTCCTTGGATTTTATGACTTTTCTTATAATATTTTACTATTAAAGAGTAAATTAAACTAGGTCGGGGAGTTATGTAGCTTTAATCGCACATGTAAAATAACAATATCAACCTTGGCCTATACCTGAGCGAACCTTTTTTTCTCTGTATTATTGCAAAACTTTTATATTTTATTTATGTATTGAAAAAACTTTCGCACTCACTTTTATTATAAGAGTGGAGTGTGTGTGTGTGACGTGGATGAGAGGGAAAATCATTGTTTTAAAAATGCTCTCATTTTTAATCCTTAACTCACACGCTTCTACAACATACAGGATCTACTCCTATAATAATCATACGTATTTTAAGAATTCCATGTACATTTTATGAATGAACAGTCACTTTTTTCTGACGCTCTCAAATTCTAGGGAAATTCTTTGCAAAAACAGGACGTAGGTCCTCCTACATATGAGTCAGAGAAATTTCCTTTTTTTTTGTCACTTCCATTATATAAAACCAGTCCATTACATAAAAGTCTGTCCAAACGATAAATTTTACTCTTAATGAATGAGGAGTAGTGGAGGAATTGATGGATTTTTCCTTTTCGATAATAAGTAATAATTATTATTATTACTAAATTGCACCCCCAAAAAAATTAATACATAATGAGTTGATCCAGAATGGAAGAGTAGCTTTTCACTTTCCATATATATGCATACATACACATGGAAGTATTATGATCATGCAAACCAATTGGCAATTGGATAAACTTATGCATATGAGTAAAGATAAGAAAAGTTAATCAAAATTTAGAATATGATAATTAATCTGGTTTATCTCAAGAGAGAGAGAGAGAGAGAGAAAATCACTGGGTTGTTTACAAGTTTTTTGTTTTGTTTTTTTTTCTGAGATATTTTGTTTTCCAAACCGGAACAATAAATTAAAGGTCTGTATGTATAGAGAAAAGGGATAGATTTGATCAGTAGCATTTTAAATTAAGTGATGAGCAATGAGAGATAACTACATGAATACATACATACTTCCGATAAAAAAAACGCTTTGCTTCATTAATTCATACCTTCCATACCTCCTCAAGTCTATTACATTATATTGCGTGTCATTTAGGATTTTTAAGAAACTTTAACAAAATGTTGAGTAGATGATGATGGTAGACAGAGTAAATAGCCAGACATTTTATAACGACATTGGAATTCCCCTTTACCTTACCATACAATATAGATAGCCCTTAATAATAATAATACATAATAATCAAATATAAAAAGTCATAGAAATGTATCCTGGCTAAAAGTCAAAACTTACGGAAAGTTCAAGAAAATTATTATTATTTGTCAAAGTTAATGAATCTAGTGTGTGTGTAATCCATAAGCAACTAATTATTATTATTGAATGAAAAAAAAAAGAAATTTTATGAGGAAAGTTTTTGGAAATTTGTATCGTCATCACATGCAGATTTTATACTTACAGACATTTGAGCTATAAGTTTTCTTAAGGGAATCCACACGCACGTGCCTTCATTTGATGGAAGCACAAAAGTATCAATTGTATAGGAAGTACATGGTACAAATCATCCATAAGATTCCATAAATTAAAACAAATAGTAATGGAATCCCTTCATGTAATTTTCAACTCTTTAAAGAACATGATTGAGCTTGTGATGTTTAATCTCATAAAATCATCGATTGGAAATTTCTTATCCGTACTTTAAATTAAATTGACAGATATGTATGTATATTATATGTAAATAATAGGGGAAATCCTAGCACTTTAAAAAGTTTTCACGGAGGGTGGTATATCCTCACACACACACGTCCTCCACATAACAATCAATCTACATATGCAGGAATTACATTAGTCATTAGTTTAGGACCCAAAATGCAGGTTTTCAATAGATTGCCCATAAAACAGGAATCTATGTAGTATTTGAAATCCAAAAGGAATTTCAAGTCACTGAACCAGATTGGGCGGATATTTTTTCCATCCATTTTATACTTTAATGCTACTCATACACTTCACTTGCTTTTTTCCTATATTCCAAGAGCAGCAGCATCTATAGTATAGTAGATACATATGGTTGGGTAAAGTCCAAAAGGCGCTATATGCAGAAATCGCTTATGCATGGTAGTACATGCTAAATCAGGTGTAAGCGATTTCTGCTTGTAGCGCCTTTTGGACTTTACCCGACGATATATGAGCTATAGGTATGAAGTTCCCCCATAGGAATGTATACGTCTGAGGAATTATTTGAAATTGAAATAAAAAAACACAGCGTGATAGAAACTTATTCTATGTGTCTCACTATATAGCTAGTATGTAAAGTTGATAATGAATCAAAGAGTCCAATCCATAGTAAAAAGGCCAAAGAATAAAAACAATTAAGGTAATGCATTGTATATTAAATGTCAATTTATACATATTATATAGGGAATGGAAATGATGTAAAATTCATGATCAGGCACACCTCCTCAAATTATGGTCACCTTACTAAAGTATACACTGTAGAGTCACTACAGTATAGTGAGTTGGACTGAGTTGAAGAAAAGTCAGATAAAATGCACTTCTCCCCACTTTTTATGAACATGACCGTCTTTGACTTATATGATTGACGAACGAACTTGGTAGAACTTTTCCCGAACTTGCTGTATATATTTTACTATACGTCCCATATAGTAATATGAATGAATGAATATGAATGGGGCTCACGAGATAGATAGCCATAGCTTTTATTTTTATTATTACAAAACATGAAACTTTCTGCAATAATGCTCGATTCTTATATGGTAGTTACATAGTATGTATACCAAGTAAGTAGAATCTTAGCAAGAAATTCCAGTCTTATTACATTGTTTAGAGATTACGTGTGTGAGTGTGTGTGTGTGTGTGTGTGTGTGTGTGTAGTATATGATCAAAGATGCGGTTGTTGTTTCCTTCCCAGAGATTTCCTTCCACTCAACTAACTTACTTCCTGCTTGATTACATCCGCTCACACAAGAACAGCTCTCCTATGAGTGTATAGCTACTACATACATGAGAGTATACGTATATACATGTGTATAGTTGAGGTTAGGGGGAAACCACGCAATGATAATTTGATCTTCAAAACCGAAAGTAATACTGTCCTTTTTGGTATTGCTCCTGTATATTGTATACTTGATCATATATGTAAGTCCTTGGACGTATAGACCTCTTAAATAATTTGTAAGTCGTTATTCCACTATTATTTACAATTTCACAAAATATCGTTTTGTGTCTATACCTTATTGCTATAGTGTGTATTAGTATGTATGGATGGGTTTCCTATGGGAAGATGATGCTTTATAGTGCAGAGATATGAAGATATGTGAAATCTGTCAAAATTATTATTTTATTGATAACATTATTTCTCTAAGGCATATTTACAGTATAGGAGGAGAAAAACTTTCTGTACCTGAGAAATTACGGATCAAAGGATAGGGGGAAAAGGTTCATTTAGGACAAGAGTGCATTCATTTACTGTACGCTAGTAGCGGATTTATAGTGTGTTGCACGGTGGGACCAACCTTAAAGTATTTCTGTACTCCCAATATAATGAATAATTTTTATTTATTTTTCTCGTATTAAAATATGTAGATATGCATTGATTCATGATCGATTGTGAGAATCTTGACAGGGATGTGGGGGCGTTTACTATGTAGTTTTTTATGTGTATCTAAGTTTACTCGCTCATTCTGACTTAATTAATTAGCAGGTATAGGTTTCAGCTCTAAAAAAATGTAAAATTCCCACGACATGGTTTCTATATATTGACTTGAGATGAACCGGAGATTAGTTTCTTTTTCCATCAATTAACTCTCATAGCGCCTTACATAATAATTAATTATTATTACGTATACCTGCTTTTGCATATTCACGTTATAGGATAATATCTTGTACAATGCCTTTTTTAATATAATTAGCCATTTAAATTTTTCAGATAGAATGGGAAGTGGAAGTAGAGGTTTGAGATTAGTAGGGATTTTACATACATTTATTTTAATACGATGGTCTGTATATTATTATTGACAGAGTAAATAATGCATTTATTCCTGGCCTTATATTGTAACAGGTTCCTTTTATAGGGTAATAATAATTGAACTAATTTATATCAGTAATAGGGGGCATTTGTCATCACGTGTGTTTTTAATTTTTTAAATTATTATACCGTCATAATAATTTATGTAATTGACATATTTTCGTGGGTGAATTCCTATATGCTGAAGAAATTTTTTTTCATACATTTTGGTAATAAGAAGGGCAAAGAAAAAGCATGGATTTTTTATTTTCGCATGCTGTCGGAAGTCGTAACTCACTCATAATAATAATAAGCAAAGGCTTGTTTATGAAATTCTGATGACACCATAAGTATTTACGTGTGATTTATAATGAGTTGATAATCGGAAGTTTATTTCCCTTAACTCTCTAATTATAACCAAATCCACATAGAGATGAAATTTGAACTGATGTACACTTCATATCATAATTGGTTTAAATGCACTTTTACTCTTCTTGACAACTCGTTGTTAGTATAGAATGTAATAGGAACGTTAACAAGAATTTTGTTCTATTTACAACCATTTAAGGATTTAATGACAGTATAAATGTACATAAAAACATGTCGGCACATATTACTCTGTGGCGGCGGACGAAAGAAACGAATCCAATTCTCAGATTAATTAATTAAAATTTCTGAGAATATCATACACTGTTCAAGTTAACATGACTTTTAATTACGTTTCCTCATGGTAATTTAAATATTGAATTAAATTGACCGTGAGAATGCTCCCAAGAGCTCAAGCCATAGCTAAAAATTCACTCCTGCCATAAACAATAAAGCGATGAATCTGCACTTTTTTTCTCTCTCTCTCTCTCTACACTCTACACACACAAAACATAATATCCAACTTCAGAAAGTTATTCAATTTTCTTCTAGGTTCAATGATTTACATTGTATTGTTAGTACCTGTTCTTTCACAGTGAGACTCTAAATGTAGGTATAAATAATGTAAACTACCTTTAATAATGCTAAAAGTCATGGTAATATGCATTTTTTTTCAATACATGTAAACTTCTCCAATACTCCCTTACCCGTAAGTGCTTTAATTACATTAATATAGCTTTAATCGTGGGTTTAGGATTTTAACCCATCTTAAATTCTCAAATATATACAGTCAAAGCAAAAACTGCTCCATTTGAAGTCACGCACCGCACGTGTATTTCTGACTGTACTAAACATTTGTAGCCTTAAATTAATAATAATTCATTCATCCAGCATAACCTTACATTTACATACTAAAATACATACTAAAATATAGTCCAACATCACTGAAATTAATCACTAGAAAAATTTGAATTAAAATTCTAACAATTTCCTTTGCCTTGTAAATAATTTTATTGTAAAATTGAATGAGATTTCCGCAGAGCGATGTGTCAACTGCCATAGATTTTCCTATTGTCATTAATCCCCCCCATTATATACATACATATATAATTACGGGTGCAATAGTAAAATATGTATGTACATACATATATAGCTTTGATAAAACTTTTTATTAGTCTTTCATATTGTTGGAAACAACTTGTAGTATGAACTTTATTGCAGAATTTAATGCTTGATGAAGTTTCTAAACCACTTGTTTTACAAATTTACTACAAACTCTTGCGGTTGACTCTACACTGTACCTCGGAGCATATTCTTGTCTCTCCTGACCTAGGAATATGTATTTCAAAATTCGAATTTTTTTCCTATTAAAATCCTTATCCCTTATCCCTTATGCATATATAAACTTATAGTAATTTGTATTCTTTTCCTATCAGTTCTATATATTTTCACTAGTAGTGTCACGAAACCAGTTGGTTGAGTGGATGTTGGAGGGAGAATGAAGCGGGAGGAATTTTTTCAGCAAACTTATGCATATAAACAGTATACATAAGTTTCGTAGTAAAATTCATTGACAATGGGTCGCCCCACTTGTATCTACATAACCTGTGAGGACGCTTGTAAACAAACCCGGCAAGAACATGGTGTAAAAATACATTCAATGCGTATATATATAGAAAAAAAAGTTTATGTAAGACGAATAATAATTCTAATTCCAAAAAAAAAATATTTTCAAATATGCTTGAACAATCAAATTGTACGTTTAAAAAAAATTTACTAACTCAGAGTCAGTCAGTCAAAGAATTTCCCAAGGATAAATGATTTGAAAAATCTAAATAATGCTGCAACTTAATGAAATCCTGTAGGTTTTGCATTCGATGATGAGCCATGTGCTAACGATACCTTCAGATAAAAGTATAAGCATTTACATGTGGTTTTTCCCCTATGAGTATAGTGAGTGAGTGAATGGGAACGAAATACGTTGATATAGGTGAGGTATAAGTATATAGAAGAATTCCTCTATTTTTTTACCACAAGAGTCTAATGAGTGAAGCAATATCAAAATGAACAAGTTAGTAGAGTTAATAGAAATAATAATAATCAACTAAGGATTTGAACATTGCATTTTCGTGTATAGCAAATATAGTCATATGGGGTGTGAGTCTAGAGAACCGATTTAGTTTGTCACCTCAACCACGGCACTAAATACTGACGTAACAAAAATTCCTCACTCACTCTATACTGAGAGAGGGACATAATGTCAATAACGAGTCAATATAGCAAACTAGTTTCTCTATAGGTACCGAACAATATGAAATCAATACATATGTAAAGGCTGAGGAATTTTGAGATCAAATTGAATGGCAAATGTGGAAGAAGAGATGCGGTAATACATTTATATAAATATATATATATATATATATAAATATACATACATACGCAATGTGATAGGATACGAGGCAAGTGTGTCAAAGAGAAGCATAAAAATTTTTAGGGTCGTTGTATAATCCTGAGAAACGTTCCTTGGGATCTGAGGGAAAAAATACCAGAGCTCACCCTCGCCATGTGATCATAACCTAATCGCCCTTGTTAGTGTATAACGTTAGGTTTAAGGTGTGAAGTGGTCATAAGTGATTGGAGATTGATGCAATATACATACATATAATTATGTGCGCTTATATATGACGAACACTAACAAAATCTCAGACTATCTCCGTAGCTATAGCAATTATTCCATTTTTAAGAGTTTTTATTATATAAAAAAATGTTTCGTTCTATAACTTTGTGGCAAGTCAAAGGTTTCCCTCAAAATTTTTAATAGCTGTCAAATAATTGTTATTACAAACGGAATGTGTAGACAATATTTTTTCCTAGGTATTTTTATTATTTTGCCTATTCCTCTGACTATGTTGTTGGTACAATAAAATATATAAAGAAAAAAAGTGTACAAACCATTACTTTTTAGCCCTGACTCCTTGAAATAAATCGGTCAGTTTTTCTGATTCAACTCCACCCTCCTCTTGTCCAATCATATACTCATTCATGTATAGGCTCATTCAGAGAAAAATATTATTCGTCAATCAAGTATAAAAATATGAAGTTGTTAAAGTGTGTACATGGGTTACAGTTTGGTGTGGTGGTTGATTATTGTGGGTATAAATTTAATTGTCCATAACCTGATTAATTAGGGAATTACTGTAACCATAACATTTTAAATGGCGTGTAACATTGTGTACAACACGGATCATATTATTCGGAGAGATTGTACATACAAGGAAAGCTTTTTATCTATCTATTCTTGACAACATATAGATGACTGTCACTTGTGGATTTTTTTACGCAAGATTCCACTCTCTGCGGTTACCTTCATTATATAGAATATGCTTGGATATTTTCAGCATACTATCTGCATATATGTTTCCCTCACTCATGTGATAAAACCCACTGCCAGAGAATAAAGTAACTGTCATGCCGGTGGTGAGAAGCTCTTCAGTAGGGCTCCTCCAAGGCTATATAGAAAAAATATTTTATGTACATACTTCTTTAAATCAATTATCATTATTGAATACCTTCTTTAAAGCAAAAATTACTTTATTAAAATAAACTTTATTAGACCCAGCATAGAACAACAACTCTTACAAAATCCCTTCTTGACCATGCATATAGCTATTTATTTACACGCAAATAAACAAATTTGTCCTGACCCTTGAAAAACCCTGAAAAATAAATCTCACCTTTATTATTGATTTTATTAATCATTTTCAACTTGGTTTTTTAAACTTCACACCAAAAAAGGTCAGAAGAGTAGAGGTGACTGCCCCTTAAATTTCAATGTAAGTACGTGAGTTGTGAGTATGTATATATAAAAAAAAACTCTCACAACTACACCTTTTTCATACAAACTCACTCAATTTATTTTCTTACAATTTAGCAAACTAATCACATGAAGCTGACAAACATATGAAAATGTTTTGTCTTTCAATATGGAAGTCACTGTAGTATAGAAATATGGTAAAAACAATAACATTCTACTTTTCCCCCTTGTTCCTATGTCTATATGGATGGTTGCGCATAATATTACATTGATTTTTTCATTGAATGAGAGGCATGTAATGAATACAAGTGTAAGGGCACCTTTCTTAAACCTTTTTTCTTACGTTGAATTGCATACCTTTTGCTTTCGGAGGAGCTATGTATTGAAAGAGACTAAAGAGACAGAGAGAGAGAGAGATATGACAGAAATGCAAGTATTTACCTTTCAATAAATGGACATTAGATACTTTTACTCAGCAATACGTGATGCTACAAGTCTATTGCAATAATCATTGCTCATACTCTGACTTGACTGAGTTGAATTAAAATTATCCGTGGAATCGTCACCTAGACATTTCATTGAGTATGCAAAGGAGACTTGATAATCTGAATAGATTTTACCCAATTTCTTTTATATACTGTACACTCTTCTTTTGGCAGAGACTTTTCCCTTTACAAAATATGAACAAGGGGTAATTGCTCCCAACATATTCACGCTGCCCTAAGATATATATATATATGTACTTACATAGGCAGAACGTATAGAAATGAGGCACGCGACGAAAAAACTTGTGCCAAAGCATATTATGAGCATATTCCAAAAGATAATCAATTGATGTCACTTTTTTTTTTTTACTTTTGGTTAAATACCACACTCAATGATTTCTTCTCATTTCTTTCAATATCGGTATGTTCGTATGTTGAGCGTATAGGTAGTAAATTTTTATTTGATTTTTGCAAGCTAAATTAAAAATTACGTGGTTTTTCCATTGTTTTTCTTATATGCGTTGGATATTCATGGGATGAAGATATATGAGTGAGGGGCCCTCACTGAGGGCTAAATTAAATGGAAACCAAACATGTCATTAATGTTACTTTCAATTTTAGTTCTTTTGTTATTCCTTTAATTAATATATTTTCGTATGGGAATTAAAAGAGTGGTTTTAGCACCACCATAAGCAATATGATTTTGTCTTAATGTCAATTTACATACGTTCTCCGTTCCTTTTGCAGGTGACAGACACACTATGGAAATATATATTTTCTTGTAGGGACGTACATATTGCTTGTATAGAAAGTCAACGTGGAATAGGTCTTAAGCTTATTAAAATTACTACCGGACACTGCGTTTTTAAAATAATAGAATAGTTGCTCAGATATCGTAAAAGAAGAACTTTTGAATGCTCCACAGCCTGTCTTTGTAGAAATGACTGGCAGTAGTACATGAACTTATGGTAGAAGTGCAATTTAGTGGAAACTGATGATGAATAACAAGCACATTTCAAAAGATTTCATACAAATTTTCTACATGCTATAAAAATTGACAAAACATTCAAAACATCACGTACAGTATTTTGGCCCTTTGATATTATATTATTATGATCCAACTATGCAGTATAAAAGTAAGGGTAGAGATATGGAGCCCCCTTGTTAGTAAATTTAAAAAAAAATTTGCTACTACATAATATTCCTCATTAAGAAGACGCCTTGTGTTTCACACCTGTGCGTGCTCAATTACACTTTAGATTTACATGCATATTACCAATATATTGCAATTTTAGAGACTGTAATTAAACAGCAGGAGAGCAAATCTTTTCAGTAGCTGTTGTGGGGACGAGACTTGGACCAAATGCATTGAGACACTTGGTTTTTTTTTAATATTCCAATGTTATGGCTGTAGGTAATTGCTGAATGATATAATAATTGTAATGCTTTTTTTTCTGACTACAAAAGAACCATTTGTAGGAGTTTGGCTCACTTTATAAAAGCACACCTGTCATTTTAGTAAAAGGGGCAAGTTGCTAATCATGGACGATGATGTGGAAGATCAAACTAATGACCAGATAAGCTTTTGCTAGTTCACACTTTATACAATGCGGCTGGACCAAAGTGACAAAAAAAGTTTACAAGTAATTATTTTGAAGGGATAGAGAGGTTTTAAATTGACCACAAATTTAATTCTTTAATGACAACCATTTGATTGCTCTAATGATGTGTAGAAATTGATGGTGATGACAACCCTGACTCAAACCTCTGTACTACTGCTCTGTAGTATAGTTAATGATGGGGCAGAAATTAAAAGTGTTTACAAGTTCATAGCTTTCAGTTAGTTAGAGGAATATATGTATTATGTATGTAGTCAAAGGTGGTATTTTACATCAAGTGGTACAAATGTCATGTATACTACTCAATCATAACTTATGCTTCAATTTGATGGACGTTTGTATATATGTAGTAATGTATAGGATGGTCTTGAAAGTATTGGAATGAAATGTAAAAGTGGATTTAGAGTTGAACTCTGTCAGATCTATTTTTTGTTCTATTGAGCAGGGAAGTTTCACCGTGTAAAAGGAATATTATGGGTGCAGAGAGTCCTGTAATAATTAAGTGGACTTGTTTTGGATGTTATTTTGTTTTTATACTCCTTTACTTACTAGTGTATGATGGAGTTTCAATGTATATATATATAGTGTGATAAAAAATTACACGAACACCCGAGCTAATACCATTCTCATAGCTTATATTATTCTCCGTACAATAGCACCAGTACTTAACCCTGTAACAAATCCAATATAATTTCTATATCGTTGCTCTCACGGTAGTAAGTTGCTACTTATTTACATTATTATATTACGGACGGACTCATTATATTTACATTCGCTTTCTTGTGCCTGCACTCCACTGCAAAAAGGAGTTATAGGTCACATGACTCATATGAGAATATCTATACACGCTTATTGGAGTCACTGCATTAGCATGATTAGCGTGATAAGGGTTTAGAGAGAGGTCAGTGCAGCAAATGGATTTGTATCAAGTTTTTTTCTGAATAGTTATATACTGACCCGTACACGTCAGTACAAAAATGTAGCGCCCTCGTCCTAACGTTCTAAGAGACTGGGCTGGTTAGTGTATGAGAACATTATTAATATTTTAAGTAGACAGACATGCACCTTGCACATATGGAGTCACCGGTTCTTTTTGTATACGGAGGTACGGATTCATAAGGGGTGAAGCTGGAAGCTCCATGTTGTATTAAATAATAATCTGAGTGTTTATTCAGATTGATTTGGCATTAGCCCTTTCAACCGTGGCCATGTTGTATTAATACTTATCTAATAACTATCTACAGGCTGACAGTCTTACTGAACGCTTGAAAACATTTTGATATCTACTTATATGTTATTTGAATTTATGTAATATTGTGACTGAGGAATTTTTTGGAAGTTCCTCCATCATAGCCCGAATTTAATGTGAAATTCCTAGGGTTGAGGTATGAGTGTATAATGTTCCTTTAATTTAAATCAGGATCTTGGGATAGTGGATAAGACTAGAGATTTGCCATGTCCTTCGGCGTATGAAGAATTGAACGGGGAAAAACCGGAAAATATCACTGACACTTAAACCTGCAAAAATCCACCCACTATATAAATAACCCCGCCACAAGATAAAGCTTCGCCCCTTCCTTTAAATTCCACCTTCCTTGTATATAAGCAAACACGTTAGATTTTAGGCCACCCTAAACTTCCTAAGGTATAGGCTGATAAATGTTCACATGTATTTTTAAAATACAGACACTTCTTTGTGGAGCATACATTATATACGAAGCATTAATTTTAAATTAGCCATAGGCTAATGAAACATATGAATTTATGTGTAGATCTAATTGGTTAAAGTATACGCAAAGTTTAAACAAAGATAGCCACACCTTTACTGATCAACATTATTAAAGATCTATATCAGTCCATCCATTTGCTCTTTAGTTATATATAATTACACACACATCAACTTGGTGACAAGAGTAAGTATAAGAGTAAGTATAAGAGGCCGCACATTAATTTCCTCTCTTTCTTGCACAAACCTTCTCCTCTACCTTTACAATATCAACTCTCAACTCAACTAAGTAAGCAAGTATAATCTGAAGTAATACATACAACCATCTGTAAACCTACCTATTAAGCAAAACAAAACTCTAGAGCAAATCCTGTTATGATGACATAATAAAAAGTAACATTCAACGCAAATGGTTCCTCCTTAAATGCTCTTTCATCTCTTATAGGAAACCTGTTTTTTTCTACATTGCTCTTTAGCTCCACAACATTGAGTAATAATTCTTGGAAAGAAAGAGAGGAAAAAATCTAAACTTGGTATTTCATACTCTTTTCAAAAGGGTTATGACAAATGCATGACCATTTGTATTATTTTGCAGGAATTACTCTTCTGTCTCAACTCTCAGCACATACACACACACACACACACAAGTTCGTGCGGGATGAGTGACATTTTAACAGGATATTTACGCTCAAACCAATAATATAATATAAGGAGGTGGTGACCAAATTATTCGTCAACGATTTATCAAAGCTAATGTTTTCCGCCCCATACACAACACAATGTGTCCACTACAAACAGCTTAAACATTTACAGGACGTAAAATCTGTAAATTCAACGAAAAACTTGTACTGCATATGTTACGTAAAGGAATTGCAAGATGTTTGCAATTCTGCACGTATACAGGTATACACCACCGCTTAGGTCATTCTGCATCCTGTAATAACGCAACTCCTGATGCAATATTAGCTTGCTAACCTTTATCCCCTTAATACACAATAAGCTACTACATTTTGACATGACGGGTACTTCTTCACAAATTCCCTGTGCAAATGACATTCTTAACCTCAAAATCTAGTACATAGCACATCATCTCAAACATTTATTTTGTTTAATTCAAACCTTTTTTCTAGATTCAAGCCTAATTATTTTAATGTACTTTACTCATGAGGAAATATTAAAAATTCTTCCTAGATAATCCCCACAATAATTTCAAACACGAATTACCCTTTGAGCACTACTGTGCATAGTGTGGAGTAAAAGAAATAAAAATAAATGCAATCCCTCCAATATTGTTTGAATTAACATTTAAAATCATTTTGCTAATAAGGAATCAAGTTTATCATATGAAATATAGCTCAACAACATTGTGACAACTTACTATCCGGATTGTCAGGATTCCAATTAACTCACATACTCGTACTACAAGTATAAGCTAATAAGACTTACTGATAATTCCAATCATTTAGCAACTTGGATTGTTTCTACAAAACACATAAAATGTGCATTGCTCCTACCTATACTATTACCCGTGAGAAGTTACAAACTAGTCAGAAATCTCTTGTAAATATGTACATATTTGTTAAAAGGTAAGCACAAAAAGCTAGTAGATCCACAAATTATAATTTTTATTTCAAATCCCTTGACTTTAACCGACGACGTTTGCGTATATATATATACATAATATCAAGTGAATGTATTATAAATTATGCACACGAGACTTTCAATCGACCTTTCAAAGGTGTGTTTTGCTAAATGATATTATTTTTCGCCTGCTACACGCAATAACTATGTATACCACACAAGATATTGAAAAAAAAATGTTTCAAAATATTATGTAGAGTGTATAGAGGATCAATGGGATTAAAAATGCAAATTAGGCGCTATATAGTGTCTTTGAACTTGTACCCCTACGCTTTTGTTGATGATGTTGAAGTGTCATAGATGAAGTCAATATAGTAAATATAGATGAAATAAAGTATCATTACATCAGATAATATTTATATACAATATCAAAATTCTCTTCATTGACGCTCCTCGAATTGCATTTAAAAATAACTAATTAGTACTAGAGATAATTTACTACCCTTGAAATATGCATCAATAATAATTATAATAACTGCGGCAATTATTACTGTACAGTTATTACCATACTTTTAATTGTCATCGAATAATATTGGAGGCTCCCATTTTTGTTCATATAGTGCATAGACCTCAAGTAATAATGCTCCTAAGGCCATGACATTTGTATGACATTATTATTTTTTGTCATTGAAAGGGAAAGTATACAATGGTAGCTGTACTGTAGGGAATCAAGTTTTTCATTGGAAAAATTCATTAATATTGGAAGTTTAGAGAAACTTTCCGGACCACTATGGGACATTGTTGTATACATTCGCATTCTGTATTGGAGTGCAGAGAAAAGTACTTCACATCCTCATGAAACTCGGCAGTTATACTGATAGTCGGCATATACAGAAGTTACGCTCACTTAAAAGTGAGTACTTTCAACAAAAAAATCCTAGTCATATCTCTCAGCATTAATTATCACTCTGACCCTTAAAAATCAACTTGTTTTTATCATTACATTTGTATTATAGAAAAGTGATGAATGTAAATAAATACCTTTTTTTCACTTTTACCACTCCACTATGTATACGATGGACTGGTCCACTGCACGAGTCATTCTGCCTCTGTTCAACTCATCAAATATGTATTTAGGAGCATTCCCTATATGAAGAGCAATGGTTGCCTTTACATAAAAACTTGTAATAATTTCACACAAGCCAGCCCATTACATACTTTCATCAAATTATGAACCATTTTCAAGGAGTATAGTGTTGGAGGAATTTTCAAAAAAATAATGCCCTCGTATAAATTTTTTTCTTACATTTTAAAAGATTTTTAAAGAATATCTGAGAAGATAATAACTATGTATTAATATAATTTATTAAGTCAAAAGGCAATAAAGTACATTGACTGATTGTGAGTCATCTCTTTGTAACAATATTAAATAATTATATATTATCGATTCTGTATAAAGCAATAAGTAACTTATACGTATATGAATACTCAGGCACGAGCATTTTTACATATTAAAGGCCAAAAAGGCATGAGTGATTTGGAAATAATTATCATTGAAATAACTTAATTTGCTGCGTAACAATTAACAACGGCACGAAGTCTTTCAATATTACTACTATTAATTTTAACTATGCAATGTAATCGCTTCAGCTCCATATGATTAGAATAGCGAGAATTTCCCATTTCATAGAAGAAGAAGAAAAAAAACATTTTCATCATATATTTTCTTGTCAATAACACTTACACAGTGATTTAAGTTGCTGAAACGGTAATTTTTTTCATTACACGGCAAAACTCCATATAAACAATGAAAGGCTTTGCTGACACCTGTTCAAAAAAATTAACCTTAGGTGTTTTTCATTTCTGTAGTTAGTAATTTTTCATTTATACAATAATTATGCACTATCAATTTCCTATTACTGAGCACTAGCATGTACTTATAGTAAATTCAGACTCCAATATTTTTTCGAAATCTTGGTAAATAGAAAATATGCACGTGTGTGTTCATTATAACAATTTTATACAGATCTTGTGAGACCATGCTTTCAGTATTATTTGTATAATCCTTACAACATACGAGTCAAGGAAGTAGTAAAGGCATAATCTTAAATACATTTTATACTTAATCCTCTTAGAGGGAGATCTGACTGAGTCCCAGTCTACAATTTATTAGTATTGAGTAAGAACAAGAACAGCAGGACGTCGAGCAAGCATTGCCAGGTGAAGAGGAGATAAAACCCTGCACAAAATGCATTTATCAAAGACATTATATTTGTCGGCTGATTTGTACTTTACCGGCCCAACTTGAACCTACCACCACAATCAACTGGTGGTCATTATCACTACCGACCAAAATCTAAAACTACCCCCTAGTTTAGATAGAAGGTCGTTCAATCGGCAACAAACATCTTATTCCAATAACATTCAAAACTCTTCGGATGACTGAATCATCAATACTAAAGTGTTAATTTGGTTGTGTCGTAGTAGTCGTCTGCTCTCAGTTGTGCGCATGAGCAAAAACTCAAAACGCCGAGTTTTTTGCTATATACTGCCTGACTTTTAGCAACAATTGTGGTTGGGTTTTTCTAATAATTATTAAATTGTAATAAATTTGGCTATGGCTATAGTTTGCTTGAGCTTAAAAGAATGCGACTCCTCCATCGAAATCCTTCGAAGAATTTTCGAAGAATGCTTTCCGAATATCTTTGGTATTGCCGATTGAACGGCCTTCTATCTAACCCTGGTGGTAGTTTTATTTTAGAGTTTGGTGGTGGCGATTCGAGCTGAACCGGTAAAGTAAAAATCAGCCTATTTGTCCAACAATTCATGAAATTCATTCTCATGAGCTGAAATTAGTACAATAGTGTAAATACTTATGTACCTTTAATAGTCTACATTCTGCAGTGTGAAACAGAATTAAAAACAAAACCTCATTAAGAAATGGCCGGAGTGTCTTCTCTTCCTTGAACAAAATCCCTTTTTTAAGTTTTTTATATTAATTAATTCCCTACATTAACCAACTTACCTTTTATTACATATTCTCTTGTAGGAAATATTAGGATTTAACCTGGCTAGTCAATTACCATAAGATCATAAAATGAGCCGGCAGATGTTGCAAAATGCTGAGTAGTAAAAAAAATAAAATGTATTGCAATAATAATTATTGTTTGTGTCACATATTGCACTTTGATTGTTTGAAATGAGGAACGATTTAAATACACTTTTCAATCGCTTCCCTATATGTTTATATGCCATTGATTTTGCAAGAAATCGCCATGAAATAATTGGTATAGGATTTTATGTGATATATCTCTCAACTATACGGTACGGAGCATACATAAAATCATGGAAGCATATGCATTTGAAGGGTGCGAATAATGATTTAATTCAAAATCGGTGAGCTTTTTATTATGTACATAATCTACAATCTACAGCATGCATTTGTGTATGAAATGCGTTAGAAAATTATCACGTAGACCTTTCTACATAAATATATTAAAATCACGTGCTAAAATGATAGATATAATTATTTACGGGTGGGTACAAACACATGGAGATGGTGTAGAACTTAGATTGTATTACATATGTAGCTCTGGCAATAAACGATCTATGCTTGCAATTATGATTACTTTTGCTATAGCTAAAAAGTATTGGTTCAATAAATTGTTTTCAATAGGAGATTGTACTAGTAGTGGAGTTTATGTACTTATATGATTCAAAATCCATGTATGCAGATATTTTTATTTCAAAATTGGGTTGCACTTTTCTGCATTGCATTAGTCAACCTGCCCATATAATATGCATTGGCCAGTTTATACTTCTTATGTATTTAGAACTGTTAAGGGAAAAGTTGAAGTGTGTCTTCGTTTACATTAAGACAACAACAACCTGGCCATTTTTTAACAACGATCAAGAGTTGTGTTTCAGCTATAGATGTGTGTATGTATGTACATATGTCACCGTCTGTGTTATATGCAAATTTACAAGTGTCAAGTGCTTTATGCCTTTACAGCCCTACAGAATTTTTCCATGACTGGCCCTCTCTAAAATCACATACTTTTGACATGCCATATAGCCTATGTATGTGTAAGTACATGACTATATGTAAGTGCATATATTGAGATAAGTAAATAAGTCCTCTGCATATATATATAAGCTCTGCAATCAAGTTGAAAGTGACAACAAAGTCTTCAACATACACACCCAATTAAAAAGTTCAAACAATATTTTCTATAGATGTTCCTCATTGTTTATAGCCCGTCGAGAAAAACTACCAGCGGCGTTTAAATGAAGCCTCATAATTCTAATGCTTATATTAATTAATATTGATAGATACTTTAAGGCACAGTCAAAATCTTATCCCAGGCTCGGTGGTTATTTGAAATAACTCTGCTGTGAGCATGAAAGGTAAATAATGGTTAAAATCCAACCCACATACTTCTATTCCTACACGTTGCACTTTCCTCGAAGCACCAGGCAACAGGTGGTTTTATCCGTTATTGAGAATCAATGTATTACACTGAATAACGAATAACCTGATACCTTAATTCAACATACAATAATTGGCATTGTGAATTACATCACTCACTCAGTCCTGTGGAATACACGTATTTTTATGAAAACGCAAAGACGTTAAGAAACTGTAGAGAGTTTTCCAAAATTTGTTTTAAAAAATTTAATTCCAATCCGGTCTTTACATAATGACTAGTGAATAAATAATATCATAAAGATATCTATCAATGTAAGTTGCAATTTGTTAATATTGACAAAAATATTAAAGACATTAGCGTTAAAATTTCATCTAATAATAAGTATCTGGCTGAAACCAAGTGAGTGTTTTTAGTACGTAAGTGGAAATTAAATCGAACTTGACCCAAATCAACCAAGTATTAGAAACAAAAGACAAAATTACACTCGATCCCAACAACTTTCTCCCGCATGTAGAAACGTGCACTTTCATCCCGATTTAAATATTTATAAAATCAAGAAATTCTATGCGATTTCATCCATCAACATTATTTGTTGATGCAACATGAAAACATCGCACATTGTATTAACTACTCATCTCATAGCTATCTTATAATTTGTCAACATTAGATATATTGCATAAATTAATCCTTTGAGAAGATCCATTATACACATAATTAAATTTATTAAGGGATTTTATAGTTAATTCTAGGTTTTTGTTAAATAATTAGTCAGAGAATGGTGGAAGACTCTATCTTCTTCATGCTTTTCTCCCAAGGTTAAAAAAACATTATGCAAAAAAACTTGCTCATGAGTATAGTTACTTACATAGTTTCATGCTAAATCTTTCAGCTCTTCACGATTATTGGTACATCATCCATCCATGCCGACATATTACACGAAAACCAGCATGATCAAAAAATTGTGAGGTTTGCTTAAGTTGTTGCAAGTAATTGGGAATGATTGTTAATCAAAGGAAAAGAGGAAACTCCCGGTAGTAGTATGTAATAAAAAATAAAATTTCAATAAATTCTCCATACTTATTGTATATAAGTCAATGTGCTATAACCCAACAATAAAATAAAGGACTTGCCGTTATAAGATCAAAGGAGTTAAATGAGACTAAATAAGCGTATAAAGTACTCACATGAATGACATACTGTTAAAATTAGGTACTTTTCCCGAAACTTGACGGGTCCTTGACCTATGAGACGTACCCTTTCAAAATGTTTCTTCAAAATATGCCTATCACACATGGCTTGTTTTGTAATTTTTCTGGTTCAATTCATTTCGTACATAAACTTTTGACTTGACTTCATTCACTTCATTCAGTACGTATGTAACAATCAATCAGATAAAGAGGTGCATAATGGAAGGCGAGATTTTTGCAGCAAAAAAATATGTTTCAGTTATTACATACACACTTAAATGTACAAACGATAAAAAAATCCAATAAGCTGGTGAAGCATATCGGTAGGAATTCTTTGGAAAAAACATTGTAAATTCATTACATGATCACCGTAGGGTGCAGGCGAAACAAAGGGACTTTATATCGACTCCTTTTTAGAAAATTACTTTCTTGCATTTGCATTTCAAAGTGAACGGTATATAGTATATTATATTCTATTCAGAATCACTATGTAGATTTCCTACATACTTCACCATCAAATCTCCTGTGAGCTCATATGAGTGTAATTACTGTGACACCCTGTGTGTCAGTACTTGTATTTTATGGATATAAATTGGCGTGATTTGGAATTTCAAAACCAATAATTATTATCAGACTCATTCAGTAAAGGTTGTGAGTAAGATAATTGTTATTTTTTAAAACTGTTTTTCTACAAATTTGCGGCTCATATGTAGTAAATATACACAGTTGCACAGATTGTGGCCCTTTGTTACACATTGGTACTATGTTAGCAGTTTTTACTCAGTTATACTCTTCTTAAGATTAACTGGTAATAATAATTATGAACTATATAGAGAGAACATTGAAAATTCTGACTCGAGGGTTCTTTTTTTTACTGTAAATTTTTGAATTACTAAAATCTTGACGGTATGTAGCTATTATATGTACGTACTTTTATTTTTAGGCTGGAGACAGTAAAGAGCAGCGCCCATGTATTCATCTTGCTTTTGTGGTGTATTTTACTGCCCCAGTATACAATGTGATTTACTTGAGTCACTTTATAATAGTGAACGTACCTTGCATATTGATGATTTTGTAATAATTTTTTAAGGAGCAAATAGCAAATGTTAACGGAAATCAACAAAGCTCTCAGATCAAAAGTAGTTCATTCCTAATTAGAGCCTGCAATCAGTCAAAGCAACATGTACGATTAACTGCATGTTATGCAATGTGCAATAGTTAACATTTTACATCACGTCCTCATTGCTCGTTGCACAGTATAATAAACTGTAGTAGTAGCTCCATATGCTCAAGTTATGACAATGTAATAATTATTAGATTTCCGATCCTTTTCGTGTTTTATCACACAAAATACATAAGGACCTGGCTGTGTCACGTTGTTAAATAAACAGAAATGTTCTTATGGAAATTTTGTAGCACTTGAAAAGAAAGAGCTAAGGTGGAGTTTCACTGCACAGTTGAAAGCATAACATATAGGTAAATATGTACCGGAATATTTTTTTCAAAAGTCAAGATGAGTATTTTGGATCTTTCATCTGCATGGCCTATATAAATTGTTACATATTTTATATTACAAGATTACCCTCCCTCTAGAGTTATAAATGGTTTTATGTGATTTTTTGCCCATTAATAAACCATTTTTTTGCTATAAACATTGTTTCTCAAAACATAACATTAATAGAATAAAAATGGTATTTCGTTTAACTGCGGCTTTGATCTCAATTTATTGATTCCTTTTGCTGAGACTTATTTGAACCTACCTGCAACATTTTTATAGCCTAAGGTGAAAGGTTGGAAAATCCTTGATCAATTCAAGGGCCAATTATGTCTGCGAATCTGGATGCAACTACGAAAATGAATTTTGGATGAATATTTGGAGATTTCTTGTTCTTGCTCCTTCCTGATTGACTTCCTTAAATTATTTTCGTCTTCAATGGTAGAACGTGTTGGTTCCGAAATATTATTTTTTAGTGAGCTGTATAAAACTTTGTCAAAGCAAAATAATAAATCGTCGCCTAAATTAACAAAATGTTTGCTTGCAAAAACTACGTTAGTGAAAGCAGTGTGCAAAATAGGGCTAAATCGGAGACTAAATCGCTAGGTATTCAAAGAAGCAGATTGTAGACACGTATGCACGTACGCGTAGTTCCATAAGGATCATCGGGAATGGTAAACGGCCCTATTGGTTTTAGAAGTTGAAATGGAATGATTTATGGAACTTTCTTGCAATAACCTTTCTTCGTTATAGCTACCTTTTTTTTATTTTATTTTTGGGTTTGAATCCCTCTTGTTGCATTCAGATTCAGAATGGCATTAAAATTAATTCAATTTACCCGATGGCTCTTGCAACAAGTCCCGTCTTGCCTCAAAAGCCAATCTCAATAATAATTATTTACCACCTGCAGCTACACCATGCTATGTATTAATCACACATCATGCAAATGCAAACTGAGTTTATACCAAATTGGTACAACGTAACAACGAGAGAAAAGGTTGAGACAGGTTACGTGTATGCGTCTAATAAATATATGAATTCAAGAACCAAACCGTGAAAAAGCTAAAACGAATATCACGATAAAAACGGTTGGACAAGAAAAAGTCCGCGGGAGGCACATCTATTATGAAACACTTTCGGGTAACAATGCGCAATGTGAAGAGAAAGCGAAAACATCAGCTTCAATGCGCGTTTTCAAATTAACAGTACCCTGGCGATGGGCAGCGAGTTCTGCAGGTATTATTCATAACTGGCATCAATTTTACTGCAAACTATTCTAGTTGTGTTGCATTACAAAAATAAATCCGGTATCTGCCGTGACAAGGGGCATAAAATGCCCTATTGTTAATGAATAATAAATAATTATTATTATAGCTACCAAGAAGAAATTTAATTTTACAAGATTGAATTTAATACTTTTATTAGGATACGAAACATAAAAACAGCCTAAGAAACTAATATCACTGTGGAACCTCGTCGTCTTCCATGGTGATTCCAATTTCCTGATCGAAATCCGCATCAGAAATCTACAAGAATTAAGAATTAGTAATAATTTCCCTCGCAGAAACATAAATTAAGCTAATGTTCGGCACAATACTAGGAAACATTCGGGACTTTAGAACATGAAAAGTCAGCAAGAAGGAATGAAGGTAAGTCGTCTTTACATTTTTAATTAAAAATTGGAAAATGTTTATCACCTGCTTCCTCTTTAATTTTTTAACCAGCGCGTCGTCTTTTTCTAATTCTTCATATTCTTCTACAGTTAATGCACTTCGTTGTCTCTTCTTAGCTAATTTTTTGGACAGCTTCTCTTTCCGCTTGTCGCGTTTTTCTTTTTTATCAGACCACGAAGAATCTTTTGCTAATAAATGTTTTCGTCTCTGATCACCTTTCTTGTCAGGCCAAGAGCCTGTTTCTTTAAAAACTTTTAAGTTCTTTTTACGTGTGGTTTCCTTTTGTTTGTCGCTAAAATTTTAAATAAAATAGGTAAATAAAGTAGTCATTACATTTCGTAAAGAATTATTTGAAAGTATCATTGGAGATAAACACGACAAATATTTAATACTCTCTGAGCCACCAACCTGTAATGAATAGAATTTATATTCACACTAGCTTCAACGAAATCCTCCGGTTTTTTCCCATCTAATTCGGACATTTTTGGAAATTTTAATAAACCAAAACACTCCGCTATTCGAGCCAGATTTAAGTCTGCGGGGTGAAAGTGAACAGATTGAGACATCTTCAACATGATTGATTGACAAATCGTTTTAACAAATGGATTTATTTTCAGCTCGCGCTGCATAAATTAGGACTGACCTCTATGTCGAAGAATTAGATTACACTCATACTTAGTGTAAGCCTTGTAGTATGACACAAATGCCCTCATGGCTTTGTCATAATATGTTCTATCTTTAAGTTGAAACTTCTTGAGTTGCTGAACCAGAAGGCCAAGATTTTCTTCGGATACATTTAGATGATCCAACGACATCGGAGCTACATCCACCTATGAAATTCAATTAAGACCCGACTAAAAATCAAGCTTGAAATTTTAGTTAAGGAACTGAATTTTAATAATTTACTAGACTAACCTTTTCAGAAATTTTGATATAATTAATGTAGTCATTTTCAGAAGGCAAAATAAAAAGTAAAGCTTTTCCCTCGTCCCCATTTCGAGCTGTACGGCCGGCGCGGTGAACAAACGATGACGGATGAGAAGGTGGGTCAAACTGAATCACCCAATCGATTCTCTGAGTGATGTCGATTCCTCGAGCCATCACGTCAGTACAACACAATATCCCTGCAGACAGCAAAAGTGCAAGTATTCTCATTTGTTTCTATTAATTCACATTAACCAAGCATCCTATTAGAATGCTTAAGCGCCCCACTTACCCGTGGTTAATTCCCTGAACTTGTTAAATATTGAAAACCGTTGCTTATCTTTCATTTTCCCATGAATCGACTTGATATTGGATACGTTGGATTTCTGCAGCAGCCTGCGTTCCAAAAATTGGTGTTTAAAATATGTTACCGTTTGAATGAAAATGGTACCATTACAACGCATTTATATATAATTCACCTTGGAAGTACTGCTGAAAAGTACTCTACACAAGCGCATGTCGAAAAAAACACTAAAATCTTTTTAGACCGTTCTTGCTTCAAAAACTCCACCAAAGTTAGGAACTTTTTTTCTGGTTCTATCGTACAGTAAAAGTTTTCAAGTGTCGAAGGTACACGTCCTTTGCTTTCATTATCTCTTACGACAACAGATACAGGATTGCGAAGTCCAGCTCGAATTAATTTCATAACTTCAGTCGTCTGCGTTGCAGAAAATAACCCGGTTCTACGTTGCTTCGGTAACAATCTAAGAATAGTGTTAAGGGATTTTTCGAAACCTAAGTTTAAAAGACAGTCAGCTTCATCCAAAATGAGAACCTCCTATAAATCAATTAATTATCGAATTACATCCCAAAACCACGAAATCGAAGAAAACTGATTTCGGCACTAGTTCTAAAACGCTTAGAACTATGATTTAAATACTCAGCCATATCTCACCAAATGCTTCACAGCTAATGCGATACGCGAGTCCTCCCTACGAAGTAACAGATCTTCTAATCTCCCTGGAGTCGCAATAATTATGTTAGCACCTTTTGTAATAAAATCCTCAACATCAGTTTGTATGTGAGTGCCACCGATAAAGAGAAGATGTCTTATTTCAGGAATTTCTTCTAAAAACTTCGCAAGAACTTCCTTTATTTGAAAGGCAAGTTCACGGGTAGGAGCAATAATGATCGCACCGACTTCATGAGGTTTCCATTTTTCCTCTCTTCGCTAAACAAATGTAAAAAAAATCAATACCTAAATCCCTAAATAAACAATAATTATTCAATTCCACTAACAATCATTTCAAACTCAATAATAATTCCTAAAATACCAATAAAATATGAAGAACCGGCACCAGGAACGCCATGGTTTTCCCACTTCCAGTAACTGCTTCCACCGCCGCATCCTTATAATTCACCAATTGCGGAATGCACGCTGCCTATAATTTAACAAGTTTTTATTAGAATATGTAACTGCATGAAAACCTTTGGAAATTAAAATACTGAACAAACCTGAACTGGGGTCATACTCTTGAAATTGAACCTTTCTATTCCCTTCATTACACTCGGATGAATTAACTTCCGCAAAGAATCCCAATTCGTATCCATTTTAAAGAATCAAAACCCCAAGGGTTTTTCAAAAAAATCAAACACTTTATTATATAGTTTACACAAATCACAAACTCAAATAACTATCCACCGTCAAAATTATATCACGTCCATGCCCTAACTTTTGCCGCCAAATCACCAATTTAAAAGAATGATTCTTTCCAAGAATGTATATATAACAACAAAATCTCATCTGCAAATACAAAATAATTTTACTTGCTATTGTTGCCAAGAATTTTTTCCGGACCCATTAATATTATCACACTTACAAGTTACAATACTAATTATTTTTACGATTACAGCTTGTATAAAAGACTTTCCCACATGCTTTTGTATAACACACACGTTGCTATTAAAGAAAAGTATAGCTACAGTTTTGTGTTCATATAAAATACGATACACCTGCACGTGGAAGATCCATAATATGGCACACAACCATCTGAACCATCGTGGATCCTCAACCCAGTTCTACTTTCGCTGCTCAAACCTCAATGCACTTTTGCACTCAACAGCGGCTCTTCCGAACATGTATATGTACACATTCTGATGTCTTCCCAATATGTTCGTAGAGAGCAGCATCTTATCTTATATATGCGCGTACATACAATGACGAATATTTGGATTTTTGCCACATTATTGGCACCATACCATACTCTGCAATAACGGACATGGTGCACGAGACTTCCATTGAATTGTCCAATAATTCCCACTTGCGTTGTACCAACTCTTCACCGCCTTCCCAAAACACGTTTTAAAACTCATTTTCAAGCATCATAAATCCATATTATTTAAAACAAAACTAGACCACCCACCAGCCACAGATGTGGCTGAAAGTCAGGCGGCATATCGCAAAAACTTCAGCATGGGCCTGCGGCCGCGATCTGGCGGCGGTTTGAGTTGCTGCTCATGCGCACAACTGCGAGCAGACGGCAGAACGACAGAACGAACCAAAACTCGGCCAATGTAAATACTTAGTATTGATCCCTTTAAATCCCACTTTTTTGCCATTCTTTGCAGCTTTCAGTAAATAATATCGAATAGAATCAGGAAGTTGCCTTTTCCGCTTTACAATATGTAATGTGCGCATATGACGAACCCGGTCATCCCGACCATGAAGCTTTTAGTTAATAGGATATTTTGATTTTGTTATGTACTAGTTTCATAAGTATGCATATGCACGCATATTTCATAGCTACGTGACGTCCCAGGAATTAATAAAATTTTTGTTCAAAATTGGCTTTTTAGTTTCTTGAAATGAGCCCTTTGAATTTGCGTTTCAGGTTGAATAGTCGAAATGCGTAAAATCCATAGGTAAGCGTCGAGCCTGATGAAATAAAAGCGTGTTGACACTGACGTGTAAGATTATAGCGAAGCCAAGTATGTACATTGTACAGATACGCAAGCATAGGAAGTGAATTCACTGTACTAGTACAGGCGAGTATGTACATACTATCATGTGAACACGAAGTGAACTTGGAAGGAAGAGAAGAAATCGCATGATCGACTCTAGACCAGGGCCTATAACATACATTTAAGCCAATGACGTCGATGACCAAGTGCCGACACCTGAACAGCTTCCTTTCTCGTCTAGGACTTGGTCGTGGTAGGGAGTTTGGTTCTATTCTTCGCCCTGTAATTTTGTCTAAGCATCCAGTCAAACAATCCGAATTTTGAAAATGTTCTGTGCTAGAATTCCAAAATCTTTCCAATCCCAATTGGTATGTATTGCTACCAAGAATTTCTCCACTGCTCCCCAGGTAACATTATTATTTCGTCTATTATTATTTTTAAATATTATAATAAGAATTTTTACCCACGTAAATATATAGTCTCAAGGAACTCCAGATGTATTTTCTAGTGTACTATTGCGAGAGCACATTCCTTAAGTAGGTTACTGGATTTTGTAATAAGAAGGAGTGGGGTCTTGGAGGAATCCTTTTAAAAACGTTTTTGCACATTGTTCTGTTCACTGAACCGTCTGGCATAATTTAGTGTTGGAATATAATGAATTTGTAGATGGATTTTTAAGGGACACACCAAAATAGTTGGCAAAATTCAAAGATGAATGGGGGTTAATCAGTTTTTTTTGTACCAAAGGAACTTGTGCAAAATAATTTGGGGTAGAATAATGGGCAGGTTATTGCAATTAGCAGGATTTGGTTCAGTCTTACGAATCTCTTTTGAATAATGAGTGATATTTAATGATTAATGATACAAATTGTTAAGATGTTAAGGAAAGCAATTTATTGAATTATTGCTGTTTTAACAAAACTAACAATCATTATTATGTAATGTTTTTAGGGAGGGATTCTATAACCTATAACCACATTGGAATTGTGAGTATGGTAAATTAAGAAGCTGATCTGTTCAAGGACAAGGTCACACAAATATATATAAAAAATTGTAGGAATGCTGAGCAGCATTTTATCGTTTCGGGGTCCCATTAAGTTTTTTAACATTAGGGAAAAATTTTGTGACCTATTTACTAAGGAATTAAAACATCGATGAGCTGGCATGGGTGTTGGCTGTTGTTTTGTACATGAGAATATTGAGTTTTAGTAATAAGTTATAATTACTATAGGAAGTGTCAAGACATGTATAGAGTTTAGATTGGTACCCGAAGTTATTCTGCTGGAGTCCGGAGTTTAGTAAATTGTATTTTACGTAGGTTTTAACCTTCCAGTTTTAGTATTTTTGGGTTCATGTAAAAAAAGCTTCTTGGATCTCTCATATGGGATCACGGATCACGTAGTCAAGGGGAAATTAAAGAGTAGTATTTAGTGGTAGTGGTGACCGGTAAAATGTTTGTTAAGG
The DNA here is from genome assembly GCA_034693705.1 of Spatulosminthurus flaviceps. Taxonomy (NCBI): domain Eukaryota; kingdom Metazoa; phylum Arthropoda; class Collembola; order Symphypleona; family Sminthuridae; genus Spatulosminthurus; species Spatulosminthurus flaviceps. Next base: position 33,030 of record JAQFXU010000164.1, on the reverse strand, counting down.
GAAATATCCTTGGAGCATGCCTATAGTTAACCTATGGTATGAATATATGATTTCTGAACATCCAGAATTTATGAAGATATTAATATTGAATGATTACTATTTCATTGTGCCAGCAAGAATCATGCCGGTTGACAATTATGCAAGGGTTTGTAGCTTGATGAGGAAGAAAAATTTATAGCTTGGTATGTGTTGTAGCTAATTGTTTTTCCTGGTTCCATTGTTTAGGATAGCAATATACATACTAATGTGTGGATTCGTCAGTAGATAATTTAAATTTGCGAAGTGGTGGTAATAGAGGAGTACTAATAAATTCGTTACTCGTTTAAGGAGGCTTTAAGAATATTTGGAAGTGATATTTGAACCGTTCACAGGACTGCACGAAAGTATCATGTAACTAATGCGAATATCTTGTGGCGCTTCTATCGCTTCTCAACGTGCCAACTGCCAAGTACATTGTAATCAGCCAGCTCTGAAGTACTGAAATAGGACAAGGTCGAGGGAAAAGCTATGAATGTGTTTTATAGATGTTTGGAGAGAGGCCTATTTAAGCCTTTTGCTTGTGCATTATTCATAAGGGTGAAGTAATGAATTATGTGTGGAAATAAATTTTCAACATTATTTGAGAGTTGATATTTGAAACTTTTCGTTGGAAAGTCATTTGGTTAAGGACGATATCAGTCTTTTTTGTGATGATGAGAATAAATAATAATGTTCTAGGAAATAACTTTTTGGAATGCATTTATGATAACCTTTATTTTATTTTATTGTAAAAAATAGCGGAACAGCAAGGTAGCTGTTATGGGAGCCAGTGGAGGCATCGGACAACCTTTATCTCTTCTATTGAAGCATTCACAACTTATCAGTGAATTATCATTGTATGATATTGTACACACTCCTGGAGTTGCCGCTGATTTGAGCCACATTGAGACCAAGTGCAAGGTTAAGGGTTTCGTTGGTCCTGATCAACTTCGTGATTCTTTAAGAGGAGTCGATGTTGTCATCATCCCTGCTGGAGTTCCTCGTAAACCAGGAATGACCCGTGATGACCTCTTTAATACCAATGCATCAATTGTTCGGGATCTTGCCCAAGCCATTGCTGAAGTTTGCCCAAAAGCCATCATTGGAATCATTTCAAACCCTGTAAGATAAACGCTTCAATATAAAGATTTTTTTACGATGTTTAATAATTGTTAATGGGTTTTTTGCCCTGCAGGTGAACAGTACTGTTCCAATTGCGTCTGAAATATTAAAAAAAGCCGGAGCGTACGATCCAAAAAGAGTTTTTGGTGTTTCCACATTGGATGTTGTCCGTGCTAATACATTTATTGCTGAAGCCAAGGTATGTTCGACAGTTTAAGATTTAGTTAGGATGTGTGGAACTGATTGTTTTGCTTGTGTCACATAGGGATTAGATCCAGCCCAAGTGAGCTGCCCTGTCATCGGTGGTCATTCCGGAGTGACTATTATCCCAGTTATTTCTCAATGTAAACCGGCTGTGGATTTTCCTCCAGAGCAATTGAAAGCTTTAACTGAACGTATCCAGGTATGTCATTGCAGCTGCAACCGTCCAAATATAATTCTCGAAAATCAACTTCTTTTGGACTATGTGCCTTATGTACTTTTTTTGCAGGAAGCAGGTACGGAAGTTGTGAAAGCGAAAGCTGGAGCTGGCTCTGCTACTCTTTCCATGGCTTATGCTGGAGCTAGGTTCGCTTTCTCAGTTCTTCGAGCGCTCAAGGGCGAGCAAGGAGTTGTTGAGTGTGCTTATGTGAAATCTGATGTTACTGAGGCCACTTATTTTGCTACACCACTGATTCTCGGAGTATGCAGTTTAAAGATTTTGAAATTTAGCTTTAATTAGTACTAATCTTTATGATTATGCCAATATATTGTTTTAAATCCATACAGCCCAATGGTCTGGAAAAGAATCTTGGTTTGGGAAAACTCAGCTCTTTCGAGCAAGAGCTTTTGACTAAAGCTCTTCCGGAACTTAAAAAGAACATCCAAGTAGGAGAAGACTTCGTCAACAGGAAGTAAATGCCCACCACCGGTACTCCAAGAATGGAAAATAGTAAAGCCATCAACTCATTCAACTTGATCTAGTAATTTCATGCTTTAATTGGATATCAGTACACATTGCAACTCGCTAGAGTGTGTAGTAAACTAAAATACATGTGATCGAATTAACATGGACATTCAGAGTGACTGGGACACTCTAAAAAGATTTATTTTATTTCCGTGTTGACACAGTTAAGAAAAAGATTGTAATTTTTTGTTCCGATCAATTAAAGTACTACAGAATTACTGAAATGTTGAACAATATTTCGTACGGCTAACATTCTGGCTTAATTTTAATCTGTCATGAGCTTGACTTTCTCACACAAATATACAAAACCAGTGCAATCCTATACGTTTCTCACGCAAATATTCATATATACATCTAGTCATTGTGTATCTGATATACAAACAATATCAATAAACGTTTCGTACAGTAATAAAGTCCGTAAAAATTTTCGACACAATAATTGATAAAAAGGCGCTACACATTCCAGTTGTATGGACTCAGCAGATCTTGTTGTTAGGCATGTAAATCCTTACTAGTTAGATGTACCAACTTTCAACGGATCAATGAATGCACACATTTTTAATTAATATTGAACATCTATTTTGCAACAAGGACCTTCTTCGTCGGAGTTATCACAGCGGCCTTTACAAAGGCCCTTTTCAAATCAGGCAACAAGAAATACGATCACATTATGACAAGGATAATGAAATCTCTGTAAGTAAAATTACGCAAGCACGCTGAATATTAGCAAACAGCACGTCAAACATTCAAAAGTACTGTCAAATAGTATTTGAAATACATTCAAGCACACGCTTACATTATAAACAATTACTAGCAGTTTTAAGTGCCAGTTGTGAAGCGAACAAACGAGAATTTTAGAGGATTAATTTATATTACTACATCCTGCATTTGATACGGTAAATGGTAAATAACTTCAAGAGGCGTTATTATTGTAATAAATCAATATTATTAACATTGAATTGTATAGCAATCGTAATTTTAACATGTATCATGAAAGTACGAAATATGTAATCACTTTTCCTCCGAAACATTAAAAACAGATATTGTAACAAAAATAATTCGGAGATAGTATTTCCATTTCCATTGACAGTTTAACAAAAGGAAACACATTAACAATTATGGTTGACTAGAGTTCCTCAACGGCTGTCGAAAATGACGGTAAAAATTTTTTATTGTAAGTAGTTATACACATTTTCTTAATATAGACAAGGTTCGTCGGACAATTGGACACATTTCATGCCTGGCTGGACGCTAAGGGTTTAGCTCACCCTACGAGTAGGTGCCTGATCCAGGAGATTCTAAAACCGAGAAGGGCGTCTCCCATAACTCAAAAATCATCTAGTTTTTTCGACCTCTTCGTAACTAGAAATATTCTCCAAAATTTCCACACTCCAGAGAAGAGATTAAGTTTAGCAGGTAAGACTCAATGACCAGGCAAATAAAAGGTACATTTTAATGTACAGTTTGGATCTTAATCCACAAAGAAATGTCTCTTATAACCAACTGGCAGGCAGATATGTACTTAATAATATTGTATGCATGGAACCCTCTCCAATATGTCCCCTAGTCAACTTTTAGAAAGGTAGGAAATGGTAATTTCCACAGCAATTCAAGATATCTGTTTTTGATTGCCTTGTGAAAACCTCAGAACGGCGAAAGAATATAAATAATTAATTTTGAAAGCTCGCAGAATTGAGAGGATTTGTTTTAACTGAAGCTACGCGATTCAGAGGGGCAAGCATAATTTACCACCATTTCTTCAGTATTACAGCCATCCCTTGATGTTTGAATCTAATAATTATTAATTTGTTCTCAGAGCTTACAACGGTTGGCCAAACATTTCACAGTAAATCGTAGAACTTTTCCAAACCAGTAAAAGTAAGCCAACGAGGTGGTAGCATCTAGCAACTAATTGCAGGTATGAGTACTTGACTTACACCCATATAAGAAGTGACATTGGGCGTGTTGTTAAATTTAGACTTTAGTTAGACAGTCAACGCCTGCCTAGATTTTCACTGCTCCAAAACTAGCAAAGGAATTACTTGCTAGGGTGAAGTCAGTCAGCTTCTGCCTAGTTCTTAACCTGCCTAGTTCTGGGGATGCGCAAAACTAGGCTGCTCCCGAGCAGCCTGCAAAACTCATACAAAAAGTAGGCGAAAAATGACTGTCGTTGTGTTGTTAAAAGCAGGCTAATCTAGGCAACTAGCAGCACCGCGTTGTTAAATTCCGCCTAGATTAGAACATTTATTGCTAGAATGGATTCCGTGTTGTTAAACTGTCGCTAGTCAGGTATTGCCTGGCTAAGTCTAGAAAATCTAGCACTTTAACAACGCGCCCATTGTAAGTATATGACATCGTAGGTTGCGATTTTTATCACTTGCTTCGCAAATAATTACTCAACTTCAAGGTGATCCAAAAATGTAACAGCATAAAGTAAATAATATTACGTGCGGCAAGTTTTAGTAATCAGTCACAACATTCAACAATACCACTTGTATATATAAACCAGATTTTAGAAACTGCACTGAATTCAGTATTAAGTTGATTTCAATATTTCGTTTTTATTTCAGTTCCACCAGGAAACCAATCAATATTAAACGAAGATAAAATTATTATCCACAGGGTTTGACTTGAAACCAGAAAATAAATCACACTCATCTTCGTTAAGGAGAATTATCTCCCAACACGCTTTGATCACTGTACTAAATATTAAACATAACATTCAAACGGTGACATCAGTCTTCTGACATTTGTGAATCAACTATAATGTTCATCACTTGAATTCAACAAGAATACTAATCTGATACATATAAACAATAAGAAACAGAAGTTAAGCACACAACAGGTAGCTCGAACTTTTCAGACAGCATACTTGAAACTCTAAAGTTTTACTTAATACCGCAAAAAGGAGTGACTTCACAACTATGTTGAAACATTACTTATTTTCTCGCATTAAATATAAACCGCAGAACTCGAGTACCACAATACATTCGTAATGAAAACGTTGATTACGAACTATTGTAGGAATGGAGAGGATCCCACAGCAATCGATTTAAATACTTTTTTCAACTCGTACGTAGATCTCTTTCACATAATTCATAACTTGTTCCCAAGCCGGTCGCTCAGCAATCATTTCTTTTACGTCCTGCAAAACGAAATTAGAAATTAGTAAGCTATACTAACTGCTATAAAAAAATTTCAAAAACTTATGAATTCAAAGTTTCATCCAGTGTGTGACTCGTTCAACTACTATTGATTATTATTGTTAAAACAACAACTAGATTTCCATATTTTTAGGGATAGTCAAGAATGTATTATCACACATAAATTATTACCAAATTTGATGATATTCCGATAGACTCCGCTGCTCTGAATGCAACTTTAAAATTGCTTTCGCGATTTTCAGACTTGAGAGTATCATAAGGGATGTGGTTTGGCAGGAACGAATGAAGAAGTGCACAAAGTGCCATACCGTCACACCATGAAGTGCTGAAATTAGTAATGTCTACGTGTGCGTATCCAGCTGTACGGTTCTGACACCATTTAAGAAGTGCATTTCTTTTCGATCCTCCTGTAACTTTGACGAGTGCAGATAAAGGGTCCGCTTTTTCTAAATTAAAAATTAGTAATAAATGTAGAAATAATATAAATCATTCGATACACAGTGCTATACAACTGACTGGCACAAAATAAAAAAAATACAAAATATAAAGAAAATCTACCTGATTCAGACATAACACAATTTCGACGAGTGTCGGAATTTGATGTCGTTCTCAGTACACGCTTTCCATTTACAGCAGCATCTTTGTATGACTCTTCTGTGGGAAGGATTTCATTACTTGAACTTACGTTAACTGCATGCTTGTTTTCTTTGTCACTGTGATCCATGTCGGAGGAAATACAATCCAAGACTTTAGCATTGGTAAGACTTGCACCTTCACAACGGCTGGTAGAAATGCTATTTACATCTTCCACGTTTTCGCCACCAGAATTAACTGATCCCTGGCTATCTGAGCGTACGAGCGGATTTTTAGACGCAACTTGTGGGGTAACTTGAATTTCCACACTTTTAGTTTCCGGTCGTAATTCGAGCAATTCTATTTGACTCCGAAGAGATGAATTATCCTTTTTTATATTTTCAACTTCGAGCGCAGCTTCAGTACGAAAGTCTTCAGCTACTCTGACGACCATAAGCATGTCCGACTGAAACGACTGCCATTCATCCCTTTCTACTTTTATGGAACTTATTTCTGCAGCAAGCCGATTTTCCAAATTTTTGTTTAGCACGGTGAGCGTACTGATTTCCGCCTCTTTATCTGCTAACTGACTTAGTAAACTTGCATTGATTTCCGCTGTATCTCGATACTTCGTGTCCGCATCCTCAAAATCCTCCTGGGCCTGTAAATAAGAATATGTCGATTATTCTCAACCATCTATTCTAGCAATTGCCTATTCCAGCTTGAACACTGATTTCCAATATTTACAAAGTTAAATAGCATTAGTAAGGTGTGATTTATGTTCAGTTCTAGCCTTATCTCATTAGTAAATGCTATTTCCCTAAATAATTATAGTATAATAGTTGCGAGAAATATTCCACATCCCAACAGAAAGTTCCAGTTGTGGATGTATTTCTAAAATGAATTAAGAACGCCTGCTGCATTCACTCCTTTTACAGTATAGACTGTGAAAATAATATAAAGTTCGAATAAAAAGTTGTATGATTTTAATAATGTAATAAATTTGTCTTAAAACCTTCAGAGTAGCTTTGAAAAGTTCTGATGCCTCTATCAGTAAAACAGAAAACCTTAAAGTCTCAGTTTCCCTACACCTACCCATCAAATAAAAAAACCATATTGCTCGTTTTGCTCACGATTTTCCTTTAAAGAAACTCTTTTGGCATTTAAGTCAAAATGCACACAACATAACAGACCTTTCATGCTGACCACCTTGAGTCTCTCGCCTGTTTGTAGGAACAAAAACATTAAAAACAGCTCCCAGTAAAACATGAAACACCAATTTAACAGACGATTTCCTGTAGGTGGACGCTACACTACAATCCCAAAAAAGTTATGTAAAAAATCACATAGGGATGTGAACAACTTTCAACATCATAGATTGCTTAAGTTAAGTTTACACTTACAAATATTACGCATACACACTACACTGACTCACAGCCAACACTGAAAATTCAACTTTCGTGTTTATTTTGTCGCATCAGCATAAACAAGATTACAATTTACATTGGTCATTGAAAAATACTATCCCTATTTATAAATAATATTAGCAACTGTGACTAACTGCACCTAACCACGATGTTTAGAAATAAATTACTGTTCACAAAGGAACACAGTTAATTCCTTACATTCTCACATGATTAGCTGACTGGAATTCAAAAGAAATCGTCGCTGAAGTGTGTATGCTTAATACACAACAATTTTTTTAAACTCCATAAGCTATTTGGTATTTCATCAAGAATAATTGTTTGCATATTAGTTTTACAGTGCAAACAGTAATCTAAAAAATCAATAAAACTATCTATACAAGGAGTTTATTAGTATGAACAAATATACACCATCGTTTCTCTGAACTTATTGTCTCAAATCAGGAAATATTTATTTCCGTACAAAAACTCAAGGTTGTACTGCGCTATAGGGGAAACACTTTAAAATAGTTACATTTGCTAATCATCACTATACGACGGACACCATCCCGCATTAACGATCTCCAACCAATGATTTATTATCTTTGCCATGTAAATAATAAAGTTAATTTAACTTGAAGTGAGACATAGACAGGTACAATTTGTAAGCATACCTTAATTAGTTTTTTGGTCAAAATGGCTGCTTCAGCATTAATTAAGTTGGTTTTGCGCTCAAGTTCTTCGACTGTATACTGCAGTTGCGATCGTTCTTTTACAGATCGCTCTTTGTCATTTTGCCCAAAGGTCACCTGAGTCTGCAAATGTGAAATGCTCTCCTCGTAATGGGATCGTAATTTCTCCACCGATTGTTCTACTTTTGCTTTTTCCTCCTCGTGGAACTGAAATATTTTATTCACACAAACATTAGCTCATTAGTTGACTCAAGGATGACAACGGTCGAATTTCAACACACTCCAGAATAAAACCGGTGGACATCGGTACTATACTAAAAACACTAACTGAGCATCGTATAACAAAAATATGCACCGTAATTCCCAAATATCATTTAAGTTTGCATTAACAAACCCCACTGATCCAACCATGTAGGCATTTACAACCCTGTAAAAAAGGTAGACTTATGTATCGAATTTCCTGGTCAGGTCAATTTAATACATTTTTATGTAGCTACAAAATGTATACCGCAAACAAATATTTTTTGTACAAAACTTTGTTGATTAAAATTACTATACTAAACTGGAACAAAATTAATCCAGTTTAGAATGAGCAGTTGTAAATAGCAGGCTAAATGAACAATAAATACTGAACCATTAAAGCGGAATAGCGCTGATGCAATTTTTTTCAATAGCAGCACGATATAATGCTTATTACTGAAAGCATTAGACGATTAGACCTCCTTTGTGCAATAATCAGTTCCTGAATAGTGCAGCAGGTATGAATTTGTTTTTCTGTATGGTGAGCATGTCTACACGAATGGATATGGGAATTTAAAAAAATTCACAAGCTGAACAGCACAAAGTTGCTTCAGTATATGTACGTGCAGCAACTCGGAGCGATAAACTAGTTTCAGACAATGGTATGTATGGAGCCCTTTAATTTTCTCAAAGTAAATTGCCGCCAATGATCGAGAGCCGAGAGCAGTCTATCTTTCCATCTCCATTCCTCCTAAGACCTAATGTCCAGTGATAGAGGGAAAATGTACCATGTTGAAATGAAAGCAAAGAGGATAGAATATTCTTTGAAAATGATAGAAATGGATAAAAAAAAATACGATATTTCTTCTCCGATAATCAAGCCAGTCAGGAAAATAGAGAACTGCAATTTTTCACTGAATAAATTGCAGTTCACCATGAATTTCGTAAGAAAATGACTTTTTGCGTGCATTTACGTGGGATTTCCTTTTGTTACATAAAGTTACTGAAATAATTATTCATGGAACTGACTGAGGGAGGGAAAAAGAAGTGATGCTTCCAATGCTTCGCAAAAAGTTGCTACGTCTCAGAGGGCGAAGCTACGCGCTCTTAAGATAAGGTCACACGATAGTTTAGAATAGCGCGAACCAGGAAATAAATATTATGGAAAGACAGTTTTTTTGGTATGCTATGAGAACTGACAAGTATATTTACACGATTAATTACACACAAGTGCTGCTATATTTACCTTCCGATAACTTTCGCAATTGCATATAATCTGACCTTCCGGCTTTTATAGAGATCAAGGGGGTCAAACCAAAATTTAATATAACTTCTGATTCATGATATTGCCATTTATTACTCTGAATAAGTTAAATATTTCGGGAGATACTGTGGACATGCAAACTTCCGTATGACAAAGTCCATTAAAACCTTTGATGCTTCGCCCCTATATATTTTTCCCAATGCAATATCTCTCTGTCATTACGTTATGTACACTTTCAATACGACTATGCCTCACTTGCACGGCATAAGTTCTAAATTGTAGTAGGACGACAATAAGGAAAATGAATACACAATACATGCATGCAAGTGCGATGAACTTATTTTTATCTTTTCATGCAAAAGTAAATCATGAATATGTGAATGCATAATATGTGTAATGGAAAGTAAAAATTTGCTAACACCGCCGAAAGGTTTGCCGTTTTTCTACCACATAAAAATAAATGTATAGAAATAGAAAATGACCAGTAAACATTAAGACTATAAATGTATCTTTCGAAATTTGTAAGCAAAATATTTTTACACTAAACTTACATTGGTCAAATGGGCAACATTCAATCTCAAAGATTCCAGATCCTGTTTCAATTTGTGGATATCCTGATTCCGTCGGAATAATTCTTCCCTTAGTTTCAAGAGTTCCAAATTTTGTTGCTCGTATTGTCTTTCCCTATCGTCATTTTCGGATGTTGTCGTCGTTACCACATTTTCTTCCGGAATTTCACTCACAATCACAACTTCGTTTCCATTTTCCCGAGTTAACAACTGTGTATCCAAAGAATCAGCACTTTTGGACGATGTCAAACCTTTCTTATTTTGATTTCTACTAGATTCACTGGACCCGTTCCCTCTACGAAAAAAGGATTTGAATTTCATTTTTAAAGATTTTCGACGTACAAAAGTTGCTGCAGCAATATTTTTACAAGCGCTTTTTCTTTCTTGTCTTGCGAATAAATATCTCGGAATATTACAGTTCAATTTCGAACAACTATACTATGTAGGCACTATATAGATTATTTAATCTAAATTATTTCTAAAACGAAACTGAACGTAGAAATAATAACGAATTTGGCACGCTCTCAACATTGTATTTTCCAATGGAACAAAATACATATCCGATAGCACACCGAGCAGAATTAATTTCAAATCACTACTACTATTAATTCAGCTTTATAATAATAATAGTAATGATCATTCAAGGCAGCTAAACATGCATGATTATATTCCTCAGGAGTCAACATGTGTACTGCACAGGATAATTTCTGGGAAGCACACTCCTTAGCCTTTAGTGTGTATTTTTTATTGTTTCTATTAAAACATTAACATTAATGGAACTATTATAAACAGAGCTGTCTCTCTCTCTCTCTCTCTCGTAGCACATTTGCATATAGAAAATGTAAATTTTATCTGTAACCCTCAGCCACTTAATCTCTATAGTTAGGTTAATATAGAGGTAATTGTAGTGCTTTCCATTTCCACAAACTATACAAAATCGAACAAGAGTCAATAAGTCAATTTTTATGACGCTCAAGGACTTTTAAACTTGTTTTCTTGCCCATGATATCTATGCACTGAACAAATTTAAGAGCACTAGCCAACAAATGACACTGAAAACTGAAATCAAAAGACTCAGGCAACCAATATCTTTCATGCTTCACTTCTCTCAATGAACTGACTACACACTTGAGTCACCCTTGGCTGAATAAGCAGTGGAAAAGTTGTTGAGTTCTGGGCAGGGTAGTACATTATTGCATGAGTGCGTGAATATCCCACTCATTACTTAGAATACCTTTCGTAGTAGTGAGTTAGAGTGAGGATTCTCATCAAGGAGCCAGTCTACTTTAAGTACTAAAAAAACTCGTAGTGCCAAGTCAACGTCAACTTCAAACGTGAACGTAGGTAAAGGAAGAAACCCCCTCTCCATCCTATGTTCGCATTTCACAACCAACCACCATAAGACCATAAACGTTGTCCACTTAAACATCCTCCAGGGCAGTTTCCAATACCTTTTGGATATGAAGTTTATAACTATACAGGTCTTTTAATTTCATAAATATTTTATCAACCAGCAATAGAAACTTCTTGAGGCTTGGGCTAGAATATATAAAGCTACGAGCTGAAAATAGCAATTTGTTTAAATATCACCACCTTGCCACATAATAAATTTATTGCTTTAATGGAAATAATCTCTCATTGAATAAAACCATTCGTTCATTACGAAAATGAATACATAAAAAGGGTAATGGGTTTTTCATACGGAACGGCGATTGTGAATTGTGAAGTGAACGCACGCCTTACTTATTTACAGGCTACCTTCCGTATGGCTTTTAATGAGTCAATTCGAAGTATGTAGTAGTTACAAGTTGCCATCGCCTCAACAAAGAGTCTGCATGGCTATTGCTGTAAATTGTTAATGCTATCCAATGACAAAATCAGTCAGTTTGTTTTAGTTTCGTTGAGGAGTTATTTTGTGAATGTTTTGTACTGTACTCAGAGATTTTCCTGTGGTTTCCTTCTTCACAATGCATTTAAATGCTTGAATAAAATTGTTTTGCGGCATGTAGGATGCTGATTTGTTTATTTTAGAATTGAATAGTTTTTATTATTGTTTCTGAGAGTCAACAAAGGACCAGCATAATGTGGGCGACGCAACTACAAGCAACATGGTTGTGCATGTACCTTAAGTTTCGGTTGTGAACTAGACAACGATCATAAAGCATACACATGTCCATAGCTAAATTTAACCATTATGTCACCAGATTAGCTAATGGCCGTAGCGTATAGTGATAGCAGCTTAAGAGATTAGGTCCGCTGAGTATACAGGCTCAATGGTCTCAAGTCTCAAGACAGGAGAAGATCGATTATCATATGTAAACAATGTTTACCATCTACCATCGTATACAGTTACTTACGTTTACGTACTTATGGGGTGATACAACTTCCACAAAATATTACTATTAGATAGCGTGTAGGAAAAATTCTGATTGATTCAATAACCGATTACGCAAAAACGAGACGGAACTGTACATTCAGAGATTATGCATATTCATTCAATGGAATTCGCAAAGCCAATGCTTCTTGTACATTCAAAATTGTGGTGCATAATTAATTTAGCTGATGACGTTATATTGAAGCTGATGCTACAATATGAACAGTAGTCTCACCAGCTTTGCATCCAATTACTCATTGACAATTGAAAATTTGGTTTACATTTGAAAATGGATAGCAACCTTTTTCCCAGAACTGACTAGTGACGCTTTAGCACAGAACATGTCTTAATGGAGCCAAAGTCCAATATTAACAGAGTCTCTGAAAGAATTCATCCCGACTGCAGATTGTAGGCATATTTATAGTTAACAACAATTCTGGAACGAAAATGTACTATGGAAACTAATCCGCTTACAAAATATTTTTATCTTTAAATTAAGTCCTGCAATCTATTCCATGAAACTAACAACAAAGCCTAGTGCCACCAGCTCGACTTAATCACTATTTGTAAGTCTGAGCCATGGAGTACAGATTCAGAGGACATTTGTATGAAGTTTGCCAAGAACACATCAGGCTTGTGTCAGGGCTGCGAAAAATTCACAGCGTAGTCCATTTACCAGTCCGTGGCTAGTAAGGCAAAAATCACCCGGCATCAAACCATGCACGTCACGATTTGTTTCTCAATTCGCAACCGAGTTTTTCAACAAAAAAAACGTAGTGTTGTCTATAATTCATAGGTCCACATCCCCATTAACTTAGTGGAAGAGGGGAAAGGATTTTAGAATAATTTTTTAAATCTAAAGATGTTGAAGGTTTCCACCCACATAACAATAATTCGGTTGCAAAATGTTCTTTTGCTTCGCAACATAAAATTAGGTTATCCAATGTAAGATAGAAAATGATATCCCTGATAACTTTTGCATAAAAAAGAGAGCTCTAAAAGGATCCTTTTAAGCTTAAAACCACAGTATAGGAACAGGACTCAGGCCCCTGTCAAAATCGCGACAAGTGAATACTCTCCATGGAGTTTTAAACAGATCCAAAGGCCAAGAAGTCGAGGGACTACCCCAAAAACCACCTCATTGCGTTGCACAAGCTTGCCGTTAATTCAGCAAGGTATGCAAAGTTTCAGTTTGTCTAACAGGTAGCAATCACGACGAGACTCAAGAATTATATATACTAGAGTAGTATCAATAATCCATGCGTCACTCACATCAGCAACATCACAAGATAAAAAGACTCAGAACTCAGAGAACCACCTGTTGCAAAGGTGTGTTCCGTTTACCAATCCAATTATGACTACGTCTAACATTAACGAGCAGTTTAAACAGTTGCGTAGGAGGCAAATGATAATAGCGAACACATTAATTTTTTAAGGAAACAATCAACAATTGTTTTCAAAATAATATTCTCTCTATCGAACCACATGAGTAATAATACGGGAGGCTTTTCCTTCAGCTCCATGGAAGGCTTTTCCTGTTATAAATCTCGAATGAGTGAGCCATCTCACAGTATGACAGATATATTTTCTCCTACAGATAAATCTTCAATGACTTAATGCGTTTAAATCGGTAACATCATATATATGTACATGTGCGACTGACGGTAAAGCCACTTTATTATCAATCTGGTGACCAAAATCCTCTTCATACTATATGTTACAACACAATGCATATACTCTCTCACTCACCTACTCTTCGTCAGAGGTACATACATACGATCATTTCATGTTCAAGATTACTTCTGAATACGTACGGCATAAGTACAGTGATCTGCGGAGGTAAGATGCTCAAGAAATAAGAAGACTCAACGGAAGAGAAGAAACACTCACCCATAAGTAATCCCAACATATGAGACTTGACAGTCAAACTTGCATCTGCAAGACGTACGTTGATTTTGGTTCATCATATCATGTATCGTGTAATATAATATAAATCTACATTCACCAACAACAGTTTGTCCGTCGTTATCTTTAAAGAAACGGTCAACGGCCGATTACCATTCACACTATTTCACCTTTGCATGACCTACACAATTGACATCCATGCATGCAGAAAATGCGGAGGATGTAAGCAGGATATGGCCACCATGAATCTTTCTTTTTACCCTTTTCAAAGACGTTAGTACATACTTGCAAAAAGTGCTTATTAATTACATACTTACAGTTACTGAATAGGATTTGGATTAAAATATCGCTTCCAAATTATTTCACACAATAATCTGTTGAGATGAAAATGTTCCTTTATTAGACTACCGAAATAGCACATGATATTTGTGTACTACTCCGCACTACTAGAATACTTCACTGTAGCTCTGTAGCATACAATCCACAACTGATGAACTGGATGCAATCTAAATAATTACGTCGATAAAAATTCAGTGACAGGCAATTCCCTTGATCTTTATGCCTCTATATACAATAGAAGAGACGAAGAAGGCACAACCTCGATTCTCTAGTAAATACCATTTTGCTCGCTCTCTATTAAATCATTTCGTTACATTATTCAAATGAACGACATTGTACTACAAAGTAACAATATGACCATTCAACAATTTTACAAACCATGATTTAGTTTTTAAAAAAACGAGAACAGTAACAAATACATACATGCATACAGAGGACTGCCACCTCGGATTTACGAGCCGTATCTACTACGGAGAAAAGACAATGAATAACTTTCCTATTTCCGTTAAAGGGTCATACGACCTTTTTGAATATTATACAAATTGTTATCATGGTTTCTATATAACTCTTTACAAATTAAAACTCCTTTTATTTTTGTACAATTGACAATCACACTAAGCTATATGGGTGACATTAAAACTGTTATAGTACCTTCATTAAAATTAATTATTGGTCTTACGACAGGGCAGGAAACGACAATGGAGAATCTAAATAACTATAGCTTGTAGCTCGAGCCGTGTCAGTAATCTCGAATGGATTCGTGAAGAAGAAGGAACAACAGAACCACTGAAGGATCTGGAGGAATAAGGTAATGTATTATTTCATTGTGTTTTACACAGATCTTAGAAATATATGACTGCTTCGCTTTAATAACACCCTTGGTCAAATTCAATTTCGCTCACTAAAAGGACGGATGGCCTCACCTCAATTTTTACTAGCACTTACCTACACAAGTGAGCACCATTAAAGGATAATAATAAGGAACATAACAATTGTCCCGAGTACTCTTTCTTTCTCCCTTTCTATGTCTGTGCTGAAGATACACTCACTGCTTCAGGGAAAACACTGGTTACTTACAACTTACAACGGCTGAATTTGTCGAAAATAATTTTTCATACATTTTTCTCTACAGCTGATGTACAGTGATCAACAACAGCTACCAGCTTGACTGACCTTAATAAAAAATAAAACCATATATAAAAGTAGGCATTTTGTTTTGCGACCCGTCTACAGTTATTCATATACCGCCCCTAAGTTTCTGGAATAATTTCCAAGTTAATACATTTCAATTATTATTTAGGATATATTGTACTTCAAATACCCACGCGCCAGTTAAATAATAATTTTTTAAATATAAATCAAAGTATTTTAAATTGCGAAACATTAAAAAGTGGTCCTATGCTAATAATTTATTTTGATTTTTTCATAGACCTTTGATTTTTGCATTAGCTGTGCCGCTTTTGCTTGAAAATTTTGCCTCAGCCTAAAGCCTAATACCATTAATAACATAATCACGTTAAGCTCCTAATTTGTAATTATTCTTTTAACTTTATTTTTCACATGGTCACAAGCCAAATATTTCTGCCATTTAGAGCCTACCACAGCACTGGTGTCTACTTTCTCCGACAAGTGTTCATAAATAAGACTTACGACGATTAATCCTCTCTTGAAAGATCAAACATAAATATAATGTAAGGGCGCCCAGCCGTTCTAATCGAGTAACTGATTAGAATATCAAGGTGGATTCTAGTGTGATTTTCTGGCATCTACCAATTAATTTCATGGACTGTCCGTTGGATTCAATTGTTAGTCTTCTTAAAGCGTATCACTGTTAAATTACAAGATCCTTAGACTTGTCATATACGAGAGTGCGGTGTTGCCGGTGTTCGAGAAATACAAAACTTTTTAAATGCAAGTCTTTCGTTGCTTGAATAAAGCCAGCTGCAATTTGAACATATCCACCTTGTTGCAGCAGGAGATTTGTGATTTGTTGCGACAACAGGAATTTTCTCCACGCACTGACGCATTCAAAACTCCTACTTTCGGTGCAATATATTAATAAATATTAATAGGGTTTAAAACTATTCTTATTGCAGTATACATAGCTTTGTCGTTGGATATATGCTAATAATCCAATCGGATATCTTTTTTTCATTTTTTTTTTTCATTTCATGACTTTATTAACGAGTTATTCCTAAATCAGTACAAATATTGACTGTTCTCCCTTTAATATAATCCAATTGGATATCCCATTGATTATCCATGAAGAGGCACATTTCTACTTTAATATTCTGCCAATATTATTTTCATGGATTGCACAAGGCAAAATACACTGACCGCCCGTGAGTGAAAGTTATATCAAGAGATAAGTAAAGAGCTAAATTGAGTTAAGAAGTTACAGCAAGTTATAGAGATCATTTACAGTCGCTTTGATTTTGATACTACTAGCATAAATAAGTGATAACTGATAACAGCACCGACAATATTAAAGAAAAGGAGAATTGAGAATGTAAGCTATACATAAGAAACGCGACTTGTCAAAAGCATGTACATACTTTGTGAAAAGCGAAACGTTGAAAATTACTACAAAATATTTTAAAGTTCAAAAACATAAGTATACCGCTATAAATGGAAAAATTCGTTTTTTCAATACCATTTTTTCGAAAAGCCACCTAATATTTAGGTTAACAACTAAATCATTTGCCATCTATCGAAAGTTTATTCTTTAACTTCAGCTTCTTTCTACGTACTCCATTTTTTGCATGGTCAAATTATACTTTTAAGGTGTACTTGCATTAATTTCAACATCTCATTCATTCACTAGGTTTTGAACTCCAGACACTTAAAACTTTAACGGACTCCGACACGTTAAATATTGTTATCTTAGAGGGCATTTCTAGTGAGACTGTCAAGTAATTAATTACTACATCTACTACCAAGTGATAATTTACTACATGCTTTCAATGAAATAGGGAAATGAAAAGTTCGTCAATGTAAGTACGCGGATAAAGAGAAAGAGTAATGGCAAAGTTTTTTACATAACCCCACCTGCAACACGATTTATACAAAAGATAGATATTACTTACATGTTAGCATTTGTAGAAGTGACCGTACCCTCTAAGCCGACCTTATTAATTGTTTGAGAGCTGTTAGCTTTTAAATGGGTTAGCGCTGTAGTACGACAATGCGTAAAATCATCAATGTAGGCGGAAGAATTTGCGCCTTTGATATTCACAGCTATAGCCTCAGTTGTTGTGGCTGTTAGTGTTTTATTGACTGGGTTTTTAGTTAACTTTGAAGAAGAGTTGAGTACTTTCAAATTTGATTGAGCTAAAGTTGACTGCTGATGACTCATTGTTCTTGTAAGCACAGTGGGCGATTTGGATTTGCTGATGAATTTCGGAGATCGGGTTGATGGCGGTTTGGATGTTTTCAAAATCTTGTTATACGAAGAACTCACGGGCGGTTTGGTTGATTGCATTGTATGAGTATTTCCATATTGATTTGGAGTCCGCTTTATATTCCCTGACGCAGCAGTTCGTGTAGAACTGTTAGAGATCACGGTGGAGGCTTGTGTAGGCGTTCGATTTACAATATGACTACATGATTTTGTCAAGCTTGAATTTGACACATTTTTCGAATTATCAACTGGTTTTGTCTGAGAGCGGGTACTCATGCCTGCTGTAACTCTGGATAATCCCGACTTTAAGGTGGATTTTTCGGTAGGCATCTCTATTTACACAAATAATAATTTAAAAAATTAGACGAATTATTTTGAATGTTATTTACATGTGTGAAGAAAGTGAAAACCCTTGTAATCCTAACTCTTGTACAAGGATGCCGATGTCAATGGTCATGTTATCAAAAACTGGTACTTTTGCTGCTTTTTTGTCCCACACAATGTTTTAATTGAAGTAATTTTCTACCCTACCCAGCCCAATCGCTCAATGCGTACATTACATCATGATAAATTGGACGCTTTTCTATCAGACAACTATACAACAGTACAACACGTAGGGGTAAATGATATTCATTGTAAGACTTTACGAACCCGTTAAATGTAATAATAAACGCCACAGTTCATCCTACACACTGTGACTCCAAAAATAAATAATCTCTCCCTTTCTACTCTCTTTCACAAGTTGCACTCATTTTAAAACTCCCATTTATTCCTTCCATTATTTACTAATCACCTTTGAATAATTTCACAGCCAAAACATTATTCAGAACATCCAATATCTCGAAAACACCTCGTCACATTTTTACGTTAGTTTTTCAGTATATATTTTTCAGCTCTCTATTTTTAATGGAATTTTCATCAAATTAGCATCCCAATATCGTGTTTTTAATTTTCGGCATACATGTTACAAAGCTATGAGAGCAACGAAGGATCTATTGATGAGAAAGTGAGAGTGTGCATAGAAGTCGGATTTTGACAACTTCAAGCCATTTTCAGAAAAGAAATAAAAAGCCGTGAATAAATAAGTGGAAGCACGCCTATATTGTGTCTTAGTCACACGCTGTGTAATATTTTTAAAAATTCCATGTTTGGATACTTTCAAGTATGAATAATGAATGTACTCCGTGTCAACGAGGAATGCAACTTATGGAAACAACATAACAGTTACTATTCTTGAAGCGGTAACGTTGCTGTAAAGCACTATGTGCAAATTCGGTCATCTTACCAAAATTTTATCTTTGGATCATATTTGAGCATTTTGCACTCAAATCCGCTAAAGAAGCTTTCATCACCAAAAGCAATTCGTTTAGAAGGAGGCAAAAGTGGCAAAACTCGATCTGTCATGTCGGCCTTTCCCTTGACGGGAGTTGACAAATCGAAAATACAACATAACATAATGCAAATGTCCAAAAATCATCGATAATCTACCATTACCACTTCAGGAATAGCTACTGAGCTGTCATAAACTTACACATAAAATTTCTACCCATAAGTAGGTCTTTATTATAAAGGCGTATTAGATTTTATAAAGTACCAAGGTTGGAGGTTCGAGCTATTTCATGAGTCCTTGAGGTCTATATTGTACGTCATTAAATTCTTTTAGGGTAGAACAAAAACAGATTGAAAATAAGGTCATCCAACTGGAAATCGAAATTTTTAAAATTAAATTTTTAAATAAAGAAAACATTTATTACTTCAAAAAACTTAACCCGGTCTTGTCTTGTGGACGACAGAATGATCATGACAAATAAGAACATCAACGCACTGATTAATTTTGACTCTCCTTCCATAATGCGGCTGAATTTTTAATCGTGATAAGGGATTTAAATGCTAGTTGTTGCAGGTAGTACAAGACAAAAGAGGCGATGCAATATATTATGGAAACATCTTTGAGATCTAAATATTCATATCTCATATATCATTGGGTTAAAACCAGATAAATCCCAGTTTGTACTAATGCCAAGGAAATTTAGCTAACGACACACCCCATTAATTTACTTTTTTAATCAAGTCTGGTAGGAATAATTGTGAGTTAAAAGGCAATGCAGCAAAAAGTATTGCCTTCCGTAACAAAACTTCGTTAAGTTGTACTTAAAAATTAATGTGGAAGAGTGAGACAATGAAACAACATTGCATTACAGGATTAAATTTCAGACTTGTCCTGCTAAATAAGGAAGATAGGGTTGATCACATTCAAGTTAGAATTTGCCTTTTTCAGATTCAAATTGCAGGCAGCAGCGGATGCATGCCCCGTTAGTTTTCCTTTTAGGAGGTTACCGAAGCTCAAAAGTTAATTCTCTTGAGATGAGATGCAATTGATCACTATGTACATACACATTTAAATACACTTACCTCTTTGTCTTCCATCAAACTCAACTGATGACTTTTTGAAGAAAAGCCAACATTTTGTAAACAAATTAATACATGTGCAATGTTTCAAAAGAAAGCAAACCGAAAAGTGGCAAAACTTCAGTTCAGCTAACACTTTATAAAAACAAAGTATCTATCCCTACAAATTAATTCTCGTAGTTTGAATCCTCTATACTTCCCAACAAAAAGTATAGTGGGATTACAATTTTTAACCAGCAACAAAAGTATACAGTCAGTCAAACACAGCACTACCACACAACCAACCTTTTTGTTTCTGCGAGATCCAAAATGAAAATACCAATGCTTTTATTCCGTCATGATCAATACTAAAGTAAGGATGAAATAATATTACGACAGCTTTTAAGTGGCTGAAGTTATAATTAAGTTACGTTGGATGCAACGACTGAAAAGAAATAAAATAAGAATATAATTTCTATTGCGCCAGAGGTTGAGCATTCAAACGGAAACATGATTTTTACCCTCACTTGCAATTAACGTTTTCATACTCTGATTACCACGAATTTCTTTTTCTGATTACGAAGCGGTCGGCTCTTGACTGCCTAATATTTCTATGCGGCCGTTAAACTAATACTTCAAACTGGTTGTTTGATATTTCTATTCCTACTCAGATTTCAGCATAGGATTGTCATCACATTGAAGCAGACAAATCCAAGGTCACGTATCCTCGCGTTCTCAACATCTCAACCTATCATAAATTTCAACAATACATGAATCTAGATCTGACCTAGAAGTCTTTCTTCGCTCATAATATCAAATGTAGCTTAAGTAAGCTTGCTGTCATCCAAGGAAATGTCTGATCACAGACGACACATTCATTTACCTTAACCCCAGTGCTTAAGCTTATTTGAAAATTATTCAGATTCCAAGAGCAGCTATTTCATGTGGTTCTAGCTTTAACTCAAGCCTTTGAAAACACGAATCCGTAAATTTTATTGACACATTCAACCAAAATAATGACGCTTGATTTCTCAAATACGAACTTACTACTACTTCAATGTGCTTATGTACTAATTTGCTATACCAATGATTATAAGTCGATATTCATGTGTTCGTTCGTAATGCACTTCAGTGATGAGTACTATTTTTGCTTGCTTAGACAAGGAAACAGGATCAAGGTAAATTATGGACAGAATGGATTTTGTAAACAAGTATTGAACGCCTCATACTTCAGAAATCAGGTCGCAGGGTTCAGCAAGAAAAAGTAAATGCCGATCACTTCGCAATATGCCAAAACAGCAAATGAATTGATGACAAGGACAAGAAGTATGTAAGAAATGTTGAAAAACCAACGATGTTGACCAAGACATTTGAATTCTAATAAATCTGAAAGTGTCCAAGTAAAGACTATAACGAGACAACGAAGAGATAAAAAGGAAATCTTAAGGAGGAATCCTTAAGTTAAAGCTATTTTGACTTGAACTGTTAATAATTCTCTAACTTTAACTACTACAATCACCGTTCAATATGCGCCTTCCGTAGCTCTCTACTGAGTGGCTTATCAACGGGGTGTTCAAGGGGTACAAATTACCCCTTACTAAAACCCCCGGGGGTACCTGTACCCCCGGAAATCCTACTAAATAAATGAAAACATTTTCATTTATTTAGTAGGATTTCCGATGGGTCAAATTTTTAGTCAAAATTTTGTTAAAGTTGGAATTTGGACTTCTAGAAAACCATGCGTGCAAGCCAAATCAACAAAAATAACAATTAGATACAAGCCAATTTCCAATTTCCAACACAGCTCTTCCACACGAAATTGAAACTTCAAAAAATACTAATTTCCTTTGGAAACATTTTTCGTCAATTCATTCATTCGGCTACAAATTACCATTGCAACAGACACAGTTCGAGAGTTCTTGTCATTCCTCAATTGAGAAATGATGAATCTTATAATCTCTGTTTTGAAGTTCTTTTCTTCATTTAAAACACTCTGCAGTAAGAGTTACGTAGGTCAAAGGTGAATGCAGCAATTGTAATATATCAATTTATGAAAAGTGTAAAAAAGGCATTTTTAATTATTTATTAGTGGGAACAAATCTTTTGTATAACTATAGTTATATGTAATATCTATATTATCTATCAACATCAAATAGAATGATATAAAAATCCCTGATTTTAATGCCAAGAAGAATCTCCTTTCTCCTTTTCATCTCATGATCAGAATTATTCACACATGTGATAATAAGGTGCTTATTTATACTACCCTATATTCACTTTCTGCATTAAAATGCTACGACTATACATATACATGGTGACCGCGCCACCAACGCATTTTATTATTTACAGCTTCACGCACGTGAGGCATCGAATATCTAAAAGATGCCAACAAAAATTTTCTCTCCAACTTCATCACTATACACTTTGTACTCGATTTCTGCACATTATCGTTAAGTGGTGTAGGTTTTATAGGTATGAAAGTACTCACTTTTACCCCTCTCCATTTCTTTTTCATTTGCTTACATGAATATGTTAGTGAATATCATATGCTTAACTTAGTAATCTCATTTGCCCATCTTGCTCTTTATTAGCATTCTAACGGGAAAGCAAAGATTTACAATGAATTTCAATTAAATGAAATGTGCACACAAATCAATTTCTTAAGCACAATTTACCAATAAAATAAAGTAAAAAACTAATAACATCAAGCCGTCGTAACGTGTAACACATGCTTTATTTTCCCTCATGCTAAAAGCCCCAATTATGCAAACTACTGTATTATATATACACTCCAAGATTTCCAATATTCCAATGGACTGGAAATCATATGTTAAGTCCAAAGCAGCTGATGCAATAAACTATAAACATTTACGTTTTAGGTTAACTCACGTACCTTGTCATTCTTCCTCACAAGCCTTTTGTAAAATACACACAAGATCAGCTCGATATAGTTAGTCCCAGAGAAAGACTTCTTGAAATTAATACATACGCAATTACTTTTTACGTAATGTAATCTCATAAAAAACAGTTACGAGTTGAGCGAGTTCTCACTTTTCAGATCAATGTCTGGCCACCTACATTATATAGTTAATGTGACAGTTCATAAATTCTAAACTGGGAACTGGATCATTCTTACAATAGTTAATATTGATACGTAGGCCTTGCACAAAACCACTTTCGGTTTTAACAACAAACTACAACGCGTCACTTTCAAACTGGAACTGCTCAATAGACGTTGACATCTTTATCACATTAAATTAATCTTATCATCATTAAAATAGTATAGAGCTGCTTCAAGAAGAATTAACACGAGCAACACTCTTGAGAGTGCTGTAGTACAGTAATCCGTCAAGGGAATGAAAAATTAACCCCACAGTTCCACATTTTCAACTGTCGCAAGAAACAACTTAATTTCACACACAGCATCAGCTAACATTAATAATTAATTGTCTGATTGGCACACTCCTGACAATACTATGGCAGTTCGTTTTAAGTTGAATTATTTGTTATCGCAAAAGTTCGAATATGTTATTTACAACGCCTGTTTTTAAGTATATTTCGAGGGATTCAGTGTCTATATAGAATGTCGTTGAAAAAATCTGTAACTCTCATGCGACATGTATATATACGCACACATACACACCGCAGTTGGAAAATACTTATCTTTCAAAGAGATCAATAAAATTAACATTCTTATATGGAATACTTTGAATAATGTTATATACTCACTTGAAGCTGTGTAGCTTAAAACTACTTCCTTGTATTTTCTTTTCACTACACTTTCAGAGTCAACTTAGCGAAACTAATTATTAGTCAGTTGTTGATTAGTCTCTTTAACAACTACGTCGGATGACATTTCTTCATTTCCTTCACTTCCAAAAGTATTGCGAAAAACTTTTGTGTTGTCAACTGAAAATGTCCAGAAAGTATATACTAGATAGTTTTGTAGAATGCAGAGCACAGAGCACGGGCAGGATACAACTCTTCTAAAATTGACTGTTGACGGACTGTGTTCCCTGTGCTTGTATAAACATATAGTGTTAATGTGTATAACTATGCATGTATACATTCCCGAATAGTATCACACCGCAGTCATGTCAAAATCAATCCAGTTCCTTGTATTAAGGTTCATGCAGCGTTGAGCGGCAAAACGTTCAAAGGGAGGCTTTTTGATTGGGAGCTGTTGGACAGACGCGGGAAGGCGGGAATGAGTTTGCATGGCCTGACACTTAATTTTATTTCTGCTTTGGTGCCTTGGTGCACTGCACTATGGTATACTAACTGCGATAAGACTTTTGTCACTTCTTCTGTTTACTGAACTTACTTTTAGTCAAATATTATTAGTAAAGAAATCGTAGTGTTAGTTAATGGTATTTAAAATAGTAAATAGTAAACTATTAATTTTCACTACAACGCAATGCATATACGGTGTTACATTGCATTGATGGCAGATAATAAGTAACATTTATTACCTTGTATACTTTTGTTTGCAAAGTATTTCTGAAATACCCCCTTCTTTGATGCTGGTTTTATTTTAATACTCCTAATTTGGGAACCTTCCAGGGAATCCGAATGCTGAAAGTTTACTGTTTTATCTCAGAAAACAATGTTAATGCAAGTAATTTCCAGCCTATTAAACTTTAAATTTTAAACAAATATTTTCAAGTCTTGGTTCTTATTTTTTTCTGTTTGGGTATTAAATAAAATTAATCTCTGACTCAACAGTTTACACCATTATAAGCACTTCGATACATTGAAGTGGAAGTATTTAGAAGGTTGCATGGATGATGCGTAATTATATATGTTAAACATTAGTTTTACACAGGAATAAGTATTTCCATAAAATGCTGCTGAGGGAGTTGGCTCATTTAAGAACCAACGGCAAAGAAACCCCTGACAGCCTTATCTGGAATGTCTGTGTATAATGACCCCTTGTGCCTTGTACTTTACTTGTAAATATGTTACCAAGGAAAATATAACTGGTGGTAATTTCCTTCCTGTAATAAACAAGTGATGCGAACGAGCTGAATGGGGTTTTTCCCGGAGCCTCTGAGATTAAGTTGCCCTATCAAAGCAATTAAAAGTTTAATATGGCAGTGGAGCTTTTCCGCGATTGTACATTTTATTTATATATGATGTTTCTATTGGATGAATAGAAAGCAATTTTTTCAGTTATCCATTTATTATGAACTACTTTAGATTAAAAGAGTGGATTCTTACACTGCCCACTATCCAACTGTAGTCCCCAGGGGCTTGAACTGAAGAGAAATTGTTTCTCACAATTGCTATTGTGCTTGACAATGCAATGTCAAGATAAAATGCCTTAATGTCATCCTGAAAGGCTGAAAATACTAAATGAGATTAAATTAACCGGCTATCATTTTTTTTGTGCGTCATACATACTGAATACAAGCGGATGGAAATGCATTTCAGTCTGTTTATTTTGTTAACTTTAGACCTTATGAGACGGACCAGTACCAAAAGGATCACCATTAATAAAAAAAATTACCGGGGACCACTAACCACAAAACAGCGTATTTTTTACACAAAGAGTGTGGGCAAATCTGTGGTTGCTGTTGTTTCTTACTTAAAATCGTATTCAATTGAAAGGAAGCAACATAACATGAGTACGAAAATTCCTATTGTATTTACTTAATTACTTGTTTACCTGTTAGTCATGAGAGAATATTCAGAAGTTCTTGGCCTCAAAGTATGGGGAATGATTGCTCAAAGTTTTTAGGCAGTAAATATTAAGCTATTAAAGGATGTTGTCGAAGTTTACACTAATGATCGTTTCACAGAAATAGTACTTTTCTTAAACATTTTACGTTTTACGAGGTTTGTATATGTAAATAGTAATAATTACATTTCCATTACATATATTACTAATCTTTATTTCCTTATGTTACTAATGTTGTTAAAACCCAGCCCATGAGTTTCCGATTTTGTCTGAAGGTCATTTTTAACGTACATACCCAAGTACTGTACTATAAAATAGTTCGTCTCAAATCGCAAACTACACTCTGCACTCGCTTGTATTAGATAAGAGGTTCTTCGAAATCGTTTTAAAAGACAGTGCTTTTCATTGTTTATTCCTTATCTGAAAAAAGTAAGTAAATAAGTTCTTTCATACTAATTTGTCTACGGAAAGTCAATAACTTCCTTTCCAGCTAATTTTTCCCCTTGCCTTGCTGCTGCCAAACCCTCCAAGGTAGAAAGGAAAACAACCGTTCTATTTGCTCATATCTCGTATATATAAAAAAAACATCCGTGATGAAAGGTCTTGTTTTACCAGGCAATCTCGGCATTCAAAGCATAAATAATTGTGATGCTTCCTGGACAACTAACTGTGCGAAAGTAGCAGAGCGTAACTATTTTCCCGGTGCTGTGCATGGAAGGAAAGGACAGGTCAGTGGCAGCGTATAGTATGGAGAATAGAAGGTGAAAGGTGAACCCTTTTTTAGACGTTAGAAAGTCGCCTGTGGTCTCTTCCTTCGCTCTCGAAGCTGCGAAAATCGAATAAAATGTCTTGCATTTGCAATATTACAATCATTCCCATGCCATGTCGGCATTCCTGCATCATGCATTTGAAAAACAGAATGGAAGAAATAGTGTACATGCATGAATGCATGTATTCATAGTAAGTTTATGCAAGAATTTTGTTTTAACCGAATGGACACACCGCCCATAGAATAAACTGACGAAAAGACAGGGTAAATATGTTTGTCAATTTGCTTACCCAGCAGAAACGTAACGAAGGAGAGAGTATTTAAAACTTATTTAAACGGATGAGTGACTGTGTATTGTATATACTTATTCTGGAGACGTCTTGTAATATATGCCCCTTCTCACTGGCTTTTAATCCGTATGCCTAACATAGACGCCGTTGCTCTGCTATTAAATAGATAAGATAATGAAATAACGATGATCTTTGATATGCTGACACAATGTCAGGAATTCGGCACCAGCAGGATACTATTATCAGCTTATTATCTGATCACTGTTCTGGTGAGTCTGGTCTGGACTTGAAACTGGAGAACTGTTTCAGAGCATTGAGGGAATACACTGAAAGAATAAATATTATTTATTATGCACATATTATTGTTTTCATCATTAATACGCAAATGTAAATGTGTATTAGTTAAGAGGCTCTTTGATATTTTGTTATTAGTACACTAAATGCTGTACCCATACATCTATCGTGAATATGTGCGTGCATATTTTCTGCATGTTGTTCCGTTTGGAAAACAAATTTTCGGCTGTGGCAGCGTAACATTCACGGTTTGTTAATATTTTAATATACGTACAGTGAAAGAGAGCGACATATGTAGTTCTGCATTTTTTGAAACCACCCTGTCGATGTATGCCGTAGACTGTAGGCGTGGGTTCCCCTACATGAAGAATTTCAAATATGTATCTAGAACATGCAAGGAATTTAAATAACAGAGCAGAGAATCGAAAAGCAGTGACAATAAAGTATTTCTCTCTCATTCAATTTATAGTAATGTAAATATTATAGATATAAAACACGTATTTATAAAATTTCTACTTCAGTACGTATGATGAAAGAACAAAATTAACAAGATAAAAAGGTAAATATACCTCTTAAATTACTAGTTAGCAGATAAATTATTTGTTTACTGAATTGTAGAATATTTTGACAACAATGATCCTATTGTAGCATTATTTTATTGAAATCCTACTTCGGGTCGGGAGCACACCAAATAAGCATATCAGAATCAAAAAGGACCAAAAAATCCGTATCGGATCTCAGTGGTGACAGGAAGAGAGTAAACCCTTTCTTTCGCATGCATGTTGTTGCTACCGCAGATTATACCAGGTAGACGACAATATTACCCAAAGATCGAAGAGATGCAGATGGAAGCAATTACTCTTGAACACGGACATTTGAAGAATCAAAAACGTGAAGTACCTGATCAGGGCAATATATGGCTAAACGCTATGGCTTTAGATAAAGTAAGTGCTTAAGTATTAATACCTGCTTACTTTATGATTTGTGAATTGGTGCATTGTAGCCAATCAGTGATGGCTATAACCAGCTAGAAAATGAAACATACTATTTTCAGCCAAATCTGAATGTAAAACCGAAAATAAAATATAAATACTACAATAATTTATGACGACACATTTGAATTTTTAATCGAATTGTGTCTCGTCTCTCAATATTGTTTTGTCTTGCTTAGCTTCAAAAATCGTTTTATAAAAACCTTTACTTACACGGCAGAATATGTATTCATATAAAAGGGTGTATACAAAGTTGTTTCTATGGGGCAGACATTATTACAATAGAAATATGTGGTCCAAATATTTAATGTGGTAAAACACACATCGATGCCCTTTTTAAAAACGATTTTCGAAATATTTGTACTCCGTTCGTTGGCGTCCTAACAATTATTCCATACACATCAGTAAACTTTGTTTTCAATTCAATCCTCAAACAATGAAATTAAGTTACACGAAATGCAAGAAATCTGTTGAGTGGGAGGAAACTAGGAGTGAACAGTGAAATGAGAGTATCTGTATTTGGCAAGAAAAATGTGAAGTTAACACTCATTTTGGGATGGACTCCTATTCTATGTAAATGTACTGTTGTACTGTAAATACAATTATCCAATTCAGGCGCTTAGCAACGAAACCACGAGCGGGGGTACCAAACCATATACCATACCTTGTACTTCCCGGCTATTGAATTCACAACACGATGTATGATTATTTGTAAAGGAAATAACTAATTGACTTGTATAATTATTTTAGAAAAAATATGCATTGACAAAAATTAGTTTAGAAGAATTTAGAAGAAAATTTAGAAGAAATTAGGGAAATAAAAACCGCCATCGTTCGTAATTTTTCCCAATTTCTGGTCGGAGGTACAAACTGCATGGTTGCACCCCTTGGGGTTTTACAGTGGGGCAGGCGCTTAACAACGGAGTCATGAGTGGGGGGTACAAAGCCATAGCTTGTACCCCCCGGCTAATGAAATTTCAACACCTTATGTATGTACACGTGAAGAAACATAACTGCTTTAGTAGAAATTTTAAAGAAAAAAGTCGGTTTTAAATAAAATGGGCAAATATGACATTTTGTTACAGAAAATTCTTGAAATTTGATCAAAAATGACCTAAAAAACGCAATTTTCCGCTATTTTCTCTTTCCGGGGGGTACACAATACATGCTTGTACCCCTCTGGGGTTTAGGTGGGGGGTACATCTACCCCCTGTACCCCCCCCCCCGTTGTTAAGCGCCTGCAGTGGGGTATAGTGTACCCCCTGTTCCTCCCCCCGTTTTAAGCCATGGTCACGGCTACTCAAATGCAGGTGCTGATGCTGATATTTATAACCTGATATTCAATACTTCTACATGACGAATGGCAAAATTGAGTATACACCTTGTTTTATGCATTTACTTACATAAGTTATACATTATATATGTAAAAGTAAACTATTAATTGCAGAATGTTACATTTGAAAGTATGTACAACACTGTATTTACTACATATAGCTACACATTATGAGAACCAATATTACATTCTTCGCCCCTCCATGCATAAATACTTACATGCATGCATAGAAGCATATTAAAATATTAGTCTCACATGTCTTCCGCAAACGGTATTTTATTTGTTTTGAAGTATTTCGAACTTCGAACGACACAGGTGCACATATGTGTAATTATTATTGCTCTAAAATAAGAATTAACCGTTGTGCAAGTTTGATTACTTACAATTACAATTAATGCGCGAAAACCCTCTGATAACCTGTAAATAATCTGTGATATCGTTTACCCAACATCTGCTTAATAAAAAGGAAAGGATTCGTGTGCTTCGTTTGAATATTAAGTAACCCTGAACTTGTTTTACACTAAAACGTACGTTCATAAATTTCAGTATGTATCTATAGCTATAGATGCTACAGAAGAGTCCGTATTAATTTACCATTTTTGCCATTTACCTATTATAAACGCTACTGGCAGTTTTGTCAACTTCAGAACCTTACCTCTCACCTCTCTAAGGATGAGAATAAAGTCGAAAGTTGGAAACTCTTTAGTTAGCATCTATAGTTGCATAATAGAGTATTTTTGAAAAGCAATTCGATATAAGTAAGTAAATAATTGTAAGTATTTAAAAAATGGAATTTGTTGTTGGATTTTCACAGAATTATTGATACCTCATTTAAATCTCGAAAATCCTCATCGCAAAATGTATCTATGTATACGTTTTTATTAAACCTTGCAGCTGTATAAATACGTTTTAGTTGCTCACTTTGTTTAAAACGTATGTACCTGCGTCCTATCGTCCAATGTAATAACCCGACGGTGTTAACAGATTTTCCTAATATTAGCTCATTAATCTCATTATTTTCCGTTCATT
This sequence comes from Spatulosminthurus flaviceps, assembly GCA_034693705.1. Classification (NCBI taxonomy): domain Eukaryota; kingdom Metazoa; phylum Arthropoda; class Collembola; order Symphypleona; family Sminthuridae; genus Spatulosminthurus; species Spatulosminthurus flaviceps. The sequence goes on along the minus strand of JAQFXU010000164.1, from coordinate 2,246 downwards.
CCTTTAAAATGCTTTTATCCAAGAGGTTAATCAACCAAAATTTAATTTCGACAAAATAAAAAATAAAAAGGAAAAATTGATGAAGAAGCAAGTTACGCAGGATATAGGACAGCATAACCCATACAAAACAAATTAATTTTCACGTCCTGAAAATTGCTTGAAAATTTTGTGGATACGCTTTTCATATGGGCAATAATTTTGCTGCAGCATTGTTTAGATTAGAGGTACGTTTTCGAAGAATTCTAAACTGGTTAGGATTATTAATCAATAATTTTCGTTGACATTACAGGGCTTACGGCTTACTTATGTAAGTTAGTTCCATCTCCATCCAAAGTTCGAACAACTTTGGATGTGCTATTTTTTGTTAAAGTTTTGGGTGGAATATTTTCGAGAAACCTTATGAAAATGTTTATTATGAAAAATCGTGGGCTATGGAAAATTTCCATAGGAAATGTTACCTATGAATCCCTGAATGAGTTATCCAGATCCCACAAATATTTGCCCATACCAACAATTAACCATCAAATATCATTACTAGTTGTTTGTGCTTGTTTACGGAAACGGTCTACATAAAGGGGCTGCTTGATAAAAAGCGGGATTTTACTGTTAACAATACTTTATTTTAATTTTATAATGAACTAAATCGTGAATTAAAAATATTCTTCAAATATATTTCCTTTCCATGCTCCTTAGAGGAGCAGAAGCTGGAGAAGCTTGGTGAAGTGAGATTATTATTTCAAACATTTAAGAGATTAAGAAAATGTAAACAAAATCAAGAGATATATTTATACTTAATTTTTAATTACATACAGATTTTTTAAGCCAATCTACACATATAAATATATGGAGTGGTTCTGGTTTCGAAAAAAATGTGCACAAATTAAAGAATGCAGAAGTAAGGAAAATAATGAATAATAATAGTGGACAGAAACATTTTACCAATCACATAAATACAGTTAGCTTATTAATATTTTTGCCGTATAGATCCATTATTTTGTCAAACCTAATCGTATATAAACCGTGCACGAGCAAGTTTCCCAATTTATGTTAAATAAAGTATTTACTTCCCTAATATCGTATAGACACTGTGAAACATGAGCTATAACGCATCTGGTTCTTTAAAATACATACATATTTATGTAAGGAAGCTGCATTGGAGCTTTTTATTTACTTTACAATTAGTAAGCTTGCCTCATTCCTTGCATTCCACACACAAATGCATACGTTCATACACATGCAGTTTACTTACGTCGGTCTCTCTGGATACTTTACTCTGAGCACATGCCTCCATACCAATTACCAATTGAAAATTACGACTCACTACTCACTTTCACTACAGTTTCAAAATTACAAGTTAACCGACCCTAAAAACATGTCCAGTTCTATCCATGTTAAAACAATGTCCATATGTGAAGCGTATTGAAAGATGAAATTTTTTACATTATTATAAACACTTATTAATCTGTCACGAGAAACGTTCTGTCGTTCCGTTGGTAAACAGTATACTATGCTACTTATATCAATCAGGGTAGGGCAAATACATCGACATAAATAACCATTAGCTACCACGAAGGGCCTCCTTCTGGCATGTAATATAGCTTTCATTAACCTTGCAGGATTTCTTCTCATTTGCATCAAGTAGTTTAAACACTCTTCCTTTAAAACATTCTTCCTATATGTGAATAAAAAAACGTAAATTGTGCGAAACATTCTGTAAGAAAAATATTCTAACAATTTTGTACGATTAATTTTATTTGCATACTCAACAGCCAAGAAGAATGTTACAACTACATTTACATACATGGAATTTGATTTGCCTTGATACAGAATGAACGTCTGCGTCTGGTTGAACTTTTCGGATTCCTCACTCTAGCCCCTCCCGGGTTCGCTTCCAGACGAGACCGTGAACATCGGAAGAAGTGAATGTGTGCATTCACAACCAAAAGCTCTAAAAAACCATCATATGTAAATATGAACATGTGACGTCCAATTCATTAAATGTCCACGCGCCCTCATGATGGGGAAAGACAAACTATAATAATTTTTTTAGCACTATATACATAAAGTCTATATGCACAATTATAAAGCAATGAAATAATGCACATTGCACACAAACTCTATGGCAATTTTGAGCATTAAAATATCACGAAAGCAGTATCTGTGTACTGAAAAGTGTAGCTGCATTTTGAACGGCGGCCAGACCGAATCGAAGGGAATTGTATTTTGTAATTTTAAGAAAAAAAGAT